>PVIJ01003565.1:0-132586 GCA_004024925.1 Scalopus aquaticus
GGGGAGGATAAGGGCACAAAATGGAAGAGAGGAGAATACAGGGGACCATGGAGATGGATCACGGGTGAATTGGTGGTGGGCTGCCCAAGGGGAATACAAAATGTAAAAGACATAAATAACAATTAAAAAAAGGTGTTTATAATCATATGTGGTCATTTTTTTTCCCTTTACCTTCAGCACAACGACAAGATGAAATCAGAAAAAAAAATGTGGTTGTTATTTATCACTTAGACTTCACATCAGGTGCTTTTTGTAAAGGCTGCTGCTTTGCCTGCATGCCTTGCAGCTGTGGGCTAAGGCCCTGAATGCAAGGTGGCAGGCTTCTATCTCAGCCATTGTTGAAAGAGAATAATAATGTCATCAATTAGCAACTAGTGCACTAGGAATTACTGTGACTTTTAGAAAAGTGAAATTATTCCCCTGCCTGTGGGTCTGTCCTATATTCTGGTAGAAACAAATGTTCAACTGACATTTTGCTAGCTAGAGATTGATGGCCAGTGTTTTCCCCATTTCAAAACATAAGTTTGCTTTTTTTCATAAGTTTCTTTCTCACTGGAAATCAGAATATAACTTATGAGCTGTCAAATTAGTTGACACATAATAGGCACAAAATAAATATTTGTGGAATAAATTATTTAATGATAGTGATCATTTACTGAATTCAAGCCAGATGTGCTAACTACTATAGCATTATCATTTTGATTTTACACATGAGAAACTTAAAGGCGAGAAAGTTTCAGAGGTGGAATTCAGAGCCTGAGCTTTTTTCTGCAATATCACCCTGACTTTCCTAGGGACATTGTGATAAATACCCAAATTAAAAACATGTGTGCTTGTATAAGAATACACAGGAATGTGGAATAAAAAGGCAAACTTGAGCATTTTCTTGGTTCTACCGTGAATTCACTGACTGATAGTTTTGCTTTAACCACTGGGTCTCAGATTCCTTATTTGTAAAATAAAGCTAGTAATAAGGCCTATTTCATAACTGTGTTGTGAGTTATGAATTACATAGGTAATTTGTGTAATATACTTAGACAATGCCTGGCACAAAATAAGCCCAGCAATCAGTGTAAGCTATGAGTACACCACAATCCACGTCCTTCCATAGCAATTTGCTTAGTTGCCAATAGACTGATCTGTTTCTTCTTAGATAACCAAACAGCAGTGTGTATTTATTAGTTAGTAAGACAACCTCCATTGTTATTTATAAAAACGTTAAAAAAAATCAGCAACCCTAAGTTTTTCTCTACTTCATAAATCCTGCACTGATTCCTACCATAACTGCAGTATCATGGCTGCATATTTTATTCCACCAAAAAATAGACAAAACACTTTGCCTTGGTTCCACAACACAATTGAATTATATCCACATTTACAAAAGAAACTTTATCAAGTAATGAGAGAAAACAAAAAGGAAAGCAAATACAAATGATGTACACACATGAGTGTGGTTTTATTAATTTACTTTGTCTATGTGCTCTTTACCCTCTTCTTGTAATTGCTTATTTATTTTATACTTTGTATTGAGTATGTACTTTTGTAAGGTATTTTTTAAATACTTAGTGGGGAAAAAAGAAAGTAATTATAAAAGAAAAAAGATGGAAGGCAGAAAAGGGAAATGAGGAAAATGAGGAAGGGGATGGTAGGAGTAAAGGGAGGCAAAGAGGGTGGGAGGCATTCAAGAAATAGTTGTTAAACTGAGTTGAACTGAACTGAAAAATTTATATCCTTTTCTCAGTTTTTACATTTTGAATAATAGAATATCACAGCTAGATTGACATAACTGGATTTTCCACCTAATTCTAGCACTGACTTTATTAGTAATCTATTTGGATATACATATTGGTCATTAATTTGAGTTACCATTGAAGACCTCAAATGCATAATGATTTAAACTGGACAAACTATCATATTGATTTTTATAGGGATTCAAGGACATTTCTCTTGAGAGATTTATACATGGTGGAGCCAATGTGACAGGATTCCAGTTGGTAGACTTTAATACACCTATGGTAACCAAACTCATGGATCGCTGGAAGAAACTCGATCAGCGAGAGTATCCAGGATCTGAGACTCCGCCAAAGGTATTTGCTTTATCTTTTATAATTTTTAGTGTTTTCTAAATTGAAGGTAGAAACTTCATTATGCAGTTTCTTCTATTAGTATTTTGTCAGATGTAGTGAATCTTAAGAAAGACACTAGCATGGTACTCAGTAATTCCTTAATAATTTCTTAATTTATGTTAAAGAGTAGAGTTGTTAGGCATTAGCTCACATAGCTCATTATTACTATTACTACTTTGCAGCTGAATTTCCATGAAGAAACTATGTTTTTAAAAACTTTTGTTAACTAAATATTTTAAATATGAGCAACCATTGGCAACTGTTCCACTCAGATAAAAACTAATATTTGTGCAACCCAGATGTCCAAAAATAGATGATTGTATCAAGAAGATGTGGTACATATACACAATGGAATACTATTCATCATGGAAAGAAGATAAAGACATGCAATTTGCAGCGACATGGATGGAATTAGAGGGGATCATACTTAGTGAAATAAGCCAGAAAGAAAGAGAAAAATATCGAATGGTTTCACTTATAACAGGACTATAAGGAAACCAAATAGGAGAGAGACAATCAGTGTGTGTGGTGGGGGGAGGAGGCGGAGGGAGGGAAGGAAAATCGCACAAAATGGAATAGAAAAGAACACAAGTGACCATGGAGATGGATCGTGGGTGAATTGGTGGTGGGCTACCTGAGGGGAATACAAAATGTAAAAGACATAAATAACAATAAAAATATATATTAAAAAAATTTTAAAAAATCTAATATTTTTACAGCGATTTAATATTGAATAGATAAATTGGGAGAGTGATAGAAATGTGAAATGTACAAGCTTCTGCAAAATTTCTCTTTCAAATTAATAGTGCAAGTCAGGTTGTTTAATTTTTTTCTGACAGATGCTACAGAAGTATGCTATTAATTTCTGCAAAAAAGATAGGAAATTTCTGATCATAAGCACATTTTTTTTTGCATCTGAAAGATAGCTTATTTTCTTAGATACCATGTAAATAGCAGCATAAGAAATTTAGTGGTTTTGAGTGCCTACATAAAAGGCATCATCATTTTTTTTTTTTAACCACTGATGGCTGCGGATTTATTTTGAGGCTGCTGCATTCTTTTTTTTTTTAAGATTTATTTATTTATTTATGCATACAAGAGGTGGGGTACAGGCCAGAGGCATGGGGTGGCAAGAGAGTTCACCAGGGACAGAGTGGGGAACAGAACAGGCAGATCGGCGGAAACACACTGCTGAGGGGAGCAGCGGGCAAGGCAGGAGAGGTCTGCCCCGCCATGTGGGAATCTCCCTGCTGAGGGTCAATCTCGCCTCACCACTGCCACAGCTCCACAGCACAGCGCTTAACCACTGTGCCACCAGGAGACCCAAGGCATCATCATTTTTAACAACTTTTGCTAATCTCTCACTAACAGTATATTCTAGTAAAACATTGCCAAATATAGTTTGGAATTTCAAACTTAGAAAACTAAGATCTAGAGAAAGGGGGTTTCAGCTCTTCCATTTCCTAATTGTAAAATTTTCACTGCTAGCTACATTGATTTCCCATCTCTAATATAGGAATTTAACTAGTCATACCATTTTACTATCTAGAGCGTCATGTTATTCAAAACAAAGCATTCATTGAGTATCCACTAGCAAAACACTATAATTCAGCCCTCTAATTTTACAGATTAACAAATGCAAGACAGTAAATGAATATTTTGACTGGCTGTCTCTAAGTCAGAGAGAAGGTCCATGAAATGCCGGGGACAGAGCCATGAGTGTTGGACAAGCACATTGCCCACTCATTCTATTCTGCTGCTTCTCACACTTAGATGATATAAATGAAAGCATAAAAACTTTCAAGTTGTCAGTCTCTTCAGGATTCAAGAAAGCTTCAGAAGTCTTTAGTGACTTAAAACTGGTTCAGAGATGAATCATTCCCAAAGCTCAATTATATCAAGTGTTAATACACAAAGAGATCACAAAGTTTCCTTTTGAACTCCTTTCTGATCTGCATCGTTTGCTGTACAATATGTTTCTCTCACTTTGTCATTGATGCATGCAGATTTCTTGTCCCCTCCTCATGAAAAACTCTTTATTTCTTCCTTCCTCACACTTTCTGTTGTCCGACCATTATTTATCTCAGCTTTTTGTCTGTAAACCATCTCTTTAAGACCTAACCCTGTGAGCGTTAGTATCTAAAACAGACCTCAAACTTTTGAACAGTGTTTTGTGGCTCCTTGGTGAACAAAACTCAGTCCACCATTCATCACCAGTCAAAGCAGTCAGTAATTTTGGGCCAAGATCTGGTTTTTACCCTGCCCTAAAACAAGGTGTTTATTTAAGGCCAATTCTTTAGATGCCATCTAGAAGTGTGAGTTCCTAAATATGCTTCTTGAACTTTAGCAATATAAAGCATATGGGAAACAATTGCATCCTTTGAAAAGGTGGAGCCAATAGAACTATTGCTTCTCTCCACTCTCAGCACTATGACCCACCAGTAAGCAGTCTTTGCCACTTTACTTTGCTCCACTGTGTGGTATCGGTCCTTTTTTCTAGTTTGTTTCCTGTGGAATGGATGGACTTTTAAAAACACAGCAAGTGCATTTGCTTTTTGGTGCCATCTTTTCTCAGCTTTTTACTCCCTATTGGAAAGCGACAGTATTTTTATTTTGTACCTCCAAGCCCTAAAACACATTTCCCCTTGTTCTACGTATCTTTAGTAAACACCACTTGATTCTTGCTTTTATTTTCTTGTTTTACAAAAATGATTTGTTGGCTTTCTCTACTCAATGATGTCTTGATCCAGACAGGAGAGGAGGTACATCGGTTTAAGCACCTCTGTAACCACCTTAATGTCCTTCAACCACCAGTTGTGAGGGTGTGTACCTATTCTTCAGCCTATTCTATCAAGTCCTTGAAGAATACATGCAAGAACTGTAATTTACCTTTCTCATAAGGTTTTCTGACAAAGGCTTTTTAAGTCCTCAATCATTGAAATGTTCTTTGTTAGAACTTAGAATCTTTTTCTTACCCACGTATCAGTCTTTCTCTTTCCTAAAATGCTGGCTGCTATGTATCATGGTCATATTGCCTAAGTTTACCTTCTAGAATGCAAATTTCAAATAATTTTCTGCATTTACCAGCAGCAAATAAGGCAATTATCCTCCACACTCCACAGCACAAAATTGTTCCTATTATAGGCTAAATGCATTAATCATATAGAATTGATCATAAGGGATTGCTGAAAGAGATAGTGTAGTGTTTTTCCCAGGATTAATAGATGTTGCTCTGCCATGCGTCAAGAAAATTGTGCCATATTTCCCAAGTGTTTAGGAATTCTGTAATCAAATACTACCAAAAGTTTTCTCCTATTCTTTGCATTTTGCACTTAAAGAAATTACCCTTTTCTCTTAGTTTTCCACATTTCCTCTCCAAATCTTAGTAACCTTTTCCTGAGGTTCAGTCTTTTCTCAAAAAGAAGCAGAGACTAGTCACCAGAAAACAGATGTTGTACACTTCCTTTCTCCTCTTTGATCCTAGATTAAGTGGAAATATACACAAATGACTTAACCTTCCTGTGTACAGTCATAGGCTTAATGATGCTCCTTATATAGCAGTGACCAGTACCTACAAGTTAGCTGAGTAAGCAGATGTCATTTCTAGCATCTTAATTCCGGATAATAAAAACAATCACACTCATCCTTCTGGAGAACTGAATTTCTTCAGACATTTCAAGTCAATAACCATAAATGAAATCTCAGAGAGAGAGCACCTTTAGGCACTACTAGGTATTGTGAAGGAAAGAGTAAAACATTCCAGCCCTGCTGGGATTCTACCATCAATGCAGATGGCAGCGATACTGCACTTAGCTCTCCACACATTAGTTGTTACTACTCGGACACACCAAAAACACCTCACCTGGAGGTCTTGCTTCTCCCAGCTGATGGGAAACTTCACATTTGAATTTCAATTTTTCAAGGTGCTTTTTCTCTTTTTTAAGTCAGAGTGTAAGATTTGATACACGGTCTTTTAATCGGTAATAATAGATATTTTAAAAAATTGAGTATATTAATTTAGCTGAGTTTTGGAATGGTTGATACTTTATGTCATAAACCCATAGAGCTCCCAGACTATTCTTATGAATGATAAGATTTTAACATTTACAAATATAATCCCTTTCATTTTGTTAGTACACATCTGCTTTGACTTATGATGGAGTCCTTGTGATGGCTGAAACTTTCCGAAATCTTAGAAGACAGAAAATTGATATTTCAAGGAGAGGAAATGCTGGGGATTGTCTGGCAAATCCTGCTGCTCCGTGGGGACAGGGAATTGACATGGAGAGGACACTCAAACAGGTAACTCACAATTTTATGCAAGTATAATTTATTTCACCATCTTATTTGAGTGTTCAAGGAAAAAATAATAAATACATGTTGCAACTGGCATCTTAAGATATCAAGTTATTATAGGTTTTGAGATATTTCTAAATAGGATAATGGGTAGAATACTCATGTGTTTATATATTATATATATGCATAGTCAGGGTAAACTAGGTTATGCCACAGTAGTGAACAACCCAAGCCCCATGGCTTAAAGCAATGAAGGAGGTTTTCTCACTCACACACACTAGATTAGCAGGGGCACCCTGCTCTTGTGACCAGGGACCCAGCTAACTGATAGCAACCATCCTCAGTCCTACCAAGGGAAACAGAGTGATTGGGAAGCTTCAAACTGCCAGCTAATGTTCAGACCTGCAAGTGACACTCATCACGTCTGTTCTCAACTCATCTGTCAGAGTCACATAGGGCCTCGAAAGCCACAAGGGGTTCAGGAAGTACAAGCCTACTTCCTGAATAGGCAGTAGGAATAGGCCCAGATTAGGCAAGAGCCAGAAATATGTAGCAAACACTACTAATGATTATTTCAGTAGATATTGCCTTGTAACCTTGGATTAAGTAATTTTAAAGTTATACTAATGCCATTTTTCATGTTGTATGTATGTATTTTTAATGTTAAATTTTAAGTGCTTTGATATGCAATGGGTTAAAAAATTAAAAGGGAATTTGAAATAAAGTACATTCGAATATTTTCAAATATATATGTATATTTTTGAACTTCTTATATCTTAATTTTAATATTAGCAAGGAGAAAATACCTACGAAGTTAACACGATTATTTAGTTCATCAAGTAGATACAGGCGAAACTTAAAAGCAGCTATAAACAGACCATATTTCCATTCCTATAAAAATACTTCAACTTGGATGAAGTATTCGTTAGCTACAATGAAAACGTTGCCATATTTATACACATATACCTATAATATGTATATATTCATTTTCTAGGTGTATAACAGAGTTGCTTTTATATTCCCTTGATATTCCTTTTTGAGATTTTATCCCTGGAGCACAAATATCCATTTTTCTCAGTGAATTGCTGATAATTAATAGTTCCAAACCATTTGTACCCATAAGCCTAGCAGATGAAGTGGAGATTTCTGTAAGTGAAATGGCAAATGAACACGTGTCGGTTATCTTTTTCATTCATAGGTTCGAATTCAAGGATTGACAGGAAATGTTCAGTTTGACCACTATGGACGTAGGGTCAATTACACAATGGATGTGTTTGAGCTAAAGAGCACAGGACCTAGAAAGGTGAGTTGTTCAAACTGTTCTCTTAGTTTGCATTTGACATTCTGAAGCCATGGAGGCAAAAGATAGCTGTATATTCTACATTGTTTTTAAATGAAAGTTCTTACAACTATTACTTATTTGATGTGACATAAACTGTTGTGCCATAAAATTCATAATCAGTGGTGTGCCAAAGCTAAAATTATCTAACTTTTGCACTGTTGATATCCTTTCTCCAAAATGGAAGCAATATTTCTTTAAAGCTTTGCAAAAACACCCACAAAACAAAATTTACTCTTCAGGAAAGCACAGAATACAGGTAAGAGACATACTCACCTCCATGTAGTCATTTATGAAATCATTAAAGAGAGAATAAAGAAGACAACTTATAATGGGTGGGCATATTTAGGACAAACTGGACATTTCATAAAGTAAACCTATGGACATTCAAATATGCAAAAGAGAAAACAGGTGGAAGACTAAAGAATTAAAGTTATTATTAGTCAGAGAAGGGAGAAAAACACATATGACTCTCCATCTAGACAGGGAGGTTGTTCAGGAGGCTACAGGTGCCAGATACTTGGGCTCTGGAAGATAACTGATCTTAGGATGTAAATAGGTATATTAGCATCTTCCCAACATCCAAAACGTACTCTATATAATGGCACCATACAATCCCACCATAGTAATTGGTTATAAACACTATAGTTAACTCATTTTTTTTAACATTTCATTTCTCTAGGATTAGGTTGGAGGCTCAAGGAAAGAGATGGTCAAGTTATCTAAAAACTCTGTTTCAAACCTTGATTATTACAGAAACGCTCCCAAATATAATTTTCTGTGTTAATATTATATTGATACCTACAATTTATAAAATGTCTGCTTTGTCCCAAGCACTGGAATTGGTGTAATTAAGTTTTCACAGCAGAACTGTAATACAAACACTATTATCTCCTTTTTACAAATGAGAAAATTATGGTTCAATAACTTGCGATTACTTGTCTAATGTTTAAGTGAAAAAAAAGATTTTAATTCAGATATGTCTGACTCCAGAGCCTTTCTATTGCATTATGCCACCTCAGGAGAACCTGCTCTGAAAGAACTGATTTTCTAATAGGGCAGAATGCAATAAGTTCATATGACAGTTAAAGAAGCGGTGAAAGTTGCATGTAGAAGTTCTAAAAAGGAAGAGGTTTCTTCCAACTGGAGGAAAACAAATCCAGGAAAGCTTCCTGGAGGAAGTGGTATTGAAATTTAGTCTTGAAGTTCAAGTTTGGTTGGACAGAAATGGAAAGGGCAAGAACCTGGGGGCAAGACTATTAACACCATATATGGGAAATGGCAAAGGCTTCCTGATTTGTACTTTGCTGTGGTCTGTCATGGAGTATGCTCCTGGATACATAGGAGGAGATTTTTGGAGCTGACATGAAAGCCATCTCTAGTTTTTCTGCCTTTTAGTGGTGTCTCCTCAAGTGCAGGCTGCCAGGGTAAACTGGAGCCTCGACTGACCCACATAAGTTCAAACAAAGATGAATGACAACAGAGAAGCCACTGAGGGGGTCTGGTAAGGACACTACCCACACAAAGGAATAAGGCATGCTCCCCAGAAAAAATCTAGGGGGTTCCATGTAAACACCATTTTTACCCACTCTGCCAGCACACAGCCAGTAAGAAGAATTACTTGTTTGAAACAAGGTCCCTCTGCTATCAGCAGACAAAATCCTCCTGGTGGACAGAGATAAAACTTCCCTACTACAAACCAGAACTTGCAAAATCAGCCATGTAAACATAAGTTTTCTAAAATGCAGAAGACTATTTCAGATTTCACAAAACATTAAGTACAAAAAGTAAAATGACTTGTCTGTAACAGAAAGAATAACGAAAAAAGGAAACTGATTGTACCTAGTAATGGTAACAGATGGACTATTTATAGTACTGAGTCTTTTTTTTTGAAGATTTATTTATTTATGCATACAAGAGCTGAGGTGTAGGCCAGAGGTGTGGGGTGGTGAGAGGATTCACCAGAGACAGAGTGGAGAGCAGAACAGGCAGATTGACTGAAATTCACTGATGAGGGGAGCAGCGGAAGAGGCAGGAGAGGTCTGTCTGAGCCATGTGGGAATCTCCCTGGCCGGGGATTGAACTCGTGCTGCAGTGGCTGCTGATAGTTTCATAGGCTGAGACTTAACCAGTTGTGCCACCAGGGAGGCCTGTACTGAGTCTTTTTCATAACCTAATGAACCATGATGGTAACAAAAAGTAAGGGTATTTGAGGGGAGAGTTAAAGAGTGAGTCCAGAACTTGATGAACAGCGTGTCTTCACACTCAGCTGACACCCATCTAAGGCTCATAAAAGAAATATGAAGTGCAAAAGGTGTACACTCATCTATCTTAATTTTTCCAAGGCAATGATCAGCTTGGGCATTCTGGCAGGAATATGAAACTTAAAAATGAGCCACCATGAGAAGCACTACACAGCTGAAACTATGCAAACCATCATTCTTGTAAATAGAACATTTGCCAGCAAGGGAGCTATCTTTGAAAATAGGTCAGAGAGTCAACCCATCAGTTTGTCTGACTTCTGTAAGAGGAAAACTGATTGAATATCTCATTAAGCAGAGTCCAAATGGCTCTTTCTGAAGCCACAGCTCCTAAAGATGGTAGAATCTTCTTGTCATTCCAGTGACCCTCAGGGGCACCAATAGGCACACTCCAGCACAAGAACTGCAAGGTTGCAAGAATTCTTAATTGTAAAAATTACATTTATTGAAAGCAGGCTATATATATGTCAGACACAGGAGTGGAAAGTTGAAGTGCATTTTTATAATTAATGCTCACAACAATCTGACAATAAGATTTACTTACTTCATTTTCTAGAAAAGTAAGGCTCAGAGAAACTAAACAACCTGCTATTGGCATGAGTCTCAGATCTCAACAGTGCTGACTTCCACCAGATAGAAGAGGTTTCACTTACAATCAAGCTGGTCACATATAATCACAATAGAATTTTGCTGGGGGAAATTCACATAACAACAATATAAGCATACAATTCAACTGACAGTAAAATAGGAAAGGATAGGCATACTTAGGGAAGTTTCAGAAGATGAACATGAGAGTGTTGGTGTCTGGAATCTGGAACTCCCTTTGAGATAATGGACCTGCTTACCCAGCAAAACTTTCAGTGACAGAGGCATAATCTGAAGAAGGCTTTAGCGATCTCACATACGAAGTGTCTCAGATTGGCTTAATTCAGCTCTTATTTATATACTGCTTAGGGAGGCTTGGCCCCTGAGCACAGCCAGACTTTTATCTTCCCTTGCCTCCTGCATCTCTTTATCAATGCCCTGAAGTTGCTTTTTAACTGATTAATTTAAGTCTTTCCCACCTCTCCATCAGACTGAATCATTACAATATCAATACATGTAACTCCTGTTTAGGGACTTCATCCAGAAATAGGTGGAGCTGCGGTGAAAAGCAAGTTTCACCTAACTCCAGGGCTCACTCTTGACTGCTAGGAAAGATTATCAGTCCCAAAGCCAAGAAGGGTTCTCTTTAGTGCTAGTATGAGAAATAAGCCATCTTTTCAGGACTGGTCTCCAAGATACCAACTTTGAGTACAACCGAGGCTTTTCACAGCCCCTCTAGCCTTACCCAGTCTCTACATTTCATAAATAGAGATGTTTAGTCACGTGCCTTATGATGGTTATGTTTGCACACTATTCATCTAAAGGAATCCAAACAAGTAAATACTTTCATAGTTTTGCTCTAGCACTACAAAACTGTTTTCAACCAATTTCAATCTCTAGAAAAATAGCTGCTTTTCTGTCTGAGTAAATGAGATCAGAGGGAAGAGTTGTTAGTAAATTGTAAAATGTCATGAAGAACTAAAGAGAGAAACTCCATTTTACATGAGATACTAGGGCCAACCTTTATGATTACTGCCATTAGGAAGTGGTCCCCTATATCACTGTCTGTCCGGTCAGGCCTACTTTCCACTAAACTCATGGTTCATTTGAGACCTATCACTGATTGGCCCCATGTCATATAAATTGGCTTTCTTTTATCCACAGAATTGCAAGTAAATAGAAGCAAATAGATATAGTTTGATTCAATTTTGCTTGTTATTTTAATTTGCCAGCACTTCACAGTCATTTGTTTTGGAAGAATAGATAGCAGTAAACTCACATGTTGTTTTTATTTTTTTTTCTAAGATTTATGTTTATTTATTTATGCATATAAGAACTGGGATGTAGGCCGGAAGGTGCTAGAGGCAGGAGAGGAGGGGATTCACCAGAGACAGAGTAGGGAGCAGAATAGGCGGATCTACTGAAATGCACTGGTGAGGGGAGCAGCAGGCGAGACAGGAAAGGTCTGTTGTGCCATGTGGGTTGCCTCCCTCACCAGGGATCAAACTCATGCCACAGTGACTGGCAACAGCTTGGTAGCGTTGAGACTTTAACCCCTGTGCCATCAGGGAGGCCCTACATGTTTTTTCATGTGACATGTCAAAGTCTTGACATCTGGGAACTCTGCAGGATGTGTCCCAGATCTGTCGTTTTTCTGTTATGGGAACTCATAAATAAGGAAAAATTGCTTTGCTGGGAAATGGGCTGCTGAGATCTGTAGTGTGGGTGCATTTTAATGGAGTGCTAAAATGTAAACTCTGTTTTCTTATCATGTAGCTGTCATGTGGAACGGAGAATTAAATACAGAAACAACTGGCATGGTAGTTTTTGAAAGTATATGTAAGAATTGAGGAGAAGATGGGTCTCAAAGGCATCCATGTTTTTAAGTTAAATGTTTCACTATATTATTAAATATCAGCTACACATAGATTCTCATGGCCAATTGAAAAGAATTGCTGAGTTGATATTTACTCACAATTTCAGATCAAACCAGAAGTATAGCTAGTTGATGAAAACTATTTTCCTCATCTGTTATTGAGTTAGATGTACAATATTTGTGAATAATACAGTGCCTCTTTCTGACATGTTAATACTCACTTTATTTCAGTATGTTCACAAATAATTAATATAATAGTGAAGAAACTTAGAGAGAGTAAAAAGGACTCCAAAACAAATTAGAACAAGTACTGAATACAAAACAGTGAGCAGTTACATGTGGGTTTTTTTTTTTTTTCATACATACATTTTAGCAATTGCATCCAGAAACTCAAGAAAAGAGTTTGACAAATATTCCATGAACACCCATTTGGGAGACTGTGTAGCATAACAGTAAAGGAGATGGACTTGCTGTCATGAGGACATGAGTTTTGAGTAGTGGCCCCACTAAAGTATAACCTTGCATTATTTATTTAACTTCTTAATGTGAGTACTCAATTCTGAAATAAGCAAGAAAATAGCACCTACCTCTGTGATAAGCCTTAAGATGCGCATTAAAAAGCATCGCATATTGTATCTGCCACAGAGCTAGCAGTCAGTGGTAATGGTAACCATTACTATCACTTAGGTCTGCATAGACAAAGAAACAAAGGGGCAAAAGGACCCCCTTGGACTTTACTACTTTCTAAAGAGCTTAACTAATTACTTAATATCTTTTATAGAACAGTGTTTGTTGTTTGTCTAAATGAGAAAGTAATTTCAGGCTTGCAAAATGAAAATACAAATTAAAATGTTTGAAAGGGAAAATAACATTCATTAATACTCATCTCTAGTGATATAGCATTTTGAAAATGGTAAGATTAGTACCTGGTGGTGAAACCAAAGACGATTTCTATATTCCTTTACAAGTTTTGGTTGTTTGAAAATATCTCTCACATGTCCCTTTTGTAAATCTGCCCCCTCATTTTATCATATGACTTGTAACGTTACTGATAAAATCATGTAAAATAATTTTAGAGGATGCCAGTCCAGCTCATCAGGAGAATCAATATAAAATGATGTTCCATATGTATCTATATATTCATTTTAAAACAACAAATTCTTTTGACTGCTCTGTGATCGCAAATTTTATAATTGCCAAATGTGTAACCAGGCAGTATCGTAATTATAAGTAAAACTGGCTCATCCTCAAAGTAAGAGAATTTCCAGACACTTTTATACCCCTTTTTGTTCCAATAAGAACTAGAGGAAATGCCTCTAAAATGTTTTTTCATTGATTATCTCTGTTTGGTAGGTTGGTTATTGGAATGACATGGATAAATTGGTCCTAATTCAAGATGTACCCACTCTTGGCAATGACACAGCAGCTATTGAGAATAGAACAGTGGTTGTAACCACAATTATGGTAAGTTTTGGTCTATGCTTTATGCTCTTCCGTCTTGTCCACAGGCAATTTTAATTCCCCTACTAGGTGACGGGGAGGTACTAGCCTCCATTTAGCATGGTGATATGTGTGTTGTGATCCACAAAAGAGTGGAGGCTTTGAGTAGGTTTGTTCTGAGCTTTGAGTACACTGAATACTTTTATTTGTATTATTTTGTTGCCTTGTTATTCTTGGAAAAATGTTCAGATTCGGAAAATAGAAACTGTCATATTTTAGTTGTATGAAATGTATGAAATGCTAAGACTCTGAAGGATAAAGTAGTGAACATGAAAAAGATCAACAACCAGTCTCATAAAAATATCTAGTAGTAAACTCCATACTATTATTGTACTGCTTTTTAAAACATCAATGTAATAATGTTTAAAATTATAATTTTCAGGTAGTTTAATTGTGGAATAATTATTTTGTATTATATGTCCATAATAGTGAAGATATGAATGTAAAAATTTTAATGAGCATATTTTATGCAACTGAACACTTTAGAAAGGAACTTTTAGAACTATTTTTAATGAGAAAAGGATTTTGTGCACCGATTTTTTTTCTCACTGACCAATTACAAATACATAATGTATTTTATTGGATTTCTCCTAGGAACTAAGAAAAATCTGATTGCTTTTTTCAGTCACATCACAAAGTGATAAATACTCTAAATTTTCGGGCTGCTTTTTCAATGAGATTCTCATAAAACTGCTTTTTAAATTATAAGATACCCTTATATATTTTTTTCTTGTAAAGTCAAACATGCCCTTTAGAGTCAATGCTAGTCAAAGGAGATCAACAATCGGTGACCTTTTCCATCTAATTTAAAGTTATTTATCCTCAGCTCACTATCTCATTAGGCAGAACATACTTTTTGTTTAATTATTTATGAAGCCCTTTCTCTAAATAAAATGGAAGTATTTTATGTAACTTAGTTTTTAGCTTATGTAATTTTAGTTTCAGGTTTTTGGTAATGTCGAGTTATTCTCAAAATTAATATTAAAATCAAAGCATGAAAATGCCAGAGCGAAGCTTTCATATATTACAATTCGTTTTATCTGTGTTGCATCACCAGACAGCAATGTAATGTTAATCTGCCAAATCTTGATCAGAAGTTTATGATTTTAGAATGCAAACCAGTCAACAGCAGTTCTTATGTAAGAGTGGAAATATATATATACCTTCCAACTTAATTTTGTAATACTTGCATGGGACTTGAAAAGCAATATATATTTCTTTTCCTAAAAAAGACACAGTAATGGAAAGTCATACTTCAGTACAGTCCTCCTCTTTTCAGCCTCTGATGAAGAATCCTATTTTAAGAAATTGATCAAGAAAGAAATGAGTTCCACGCTGTTCGACCATTCCTAACTAAGGCGCGAGTCTCGTTCTACGGGGTAGTAAATTTAAGCTAATTTTTGATGTGGGATTCTTCTTGGATCACCAAACTCTGGACCACCAGAAAAAAAAAAAAATTTAAGTTTCGTGACTTTTCTGAGATATTAGAACAAAAGAAGAAATAAACCTCATCTTTCTCAAGAAAATAATTACTTGTTGACAAAGAATCACTTAGCGATTCTGACATTAACTCCCGTATCTTGAAATGAGGTCATTGTACATAAATGATGAAATTATATATCATTCTTAATTACAAGGATAGATTTTCTAGAAGTAAATATCCATGAATTTGTGTGTTTAATTTCTGAGTATAAACCATTGTTTTCTTTATAGTTTTATTTTTCCAAATTTTGCCTGTTCACTGTGAAATAAAGTGTTTAAATGTGCATTACAGATAGTATGTATAGACTCTCATTCCATCCCTGTAATTAAAGGGGTTGGAGATAAAACTCTTAAACCGAAACACTGAATAAATTTTAAAAGCATGTCTAGTTTTCAGGAAGCATGCTATCAAAAAAAAAAAAAGTTAAAATGATGGGAAAATCCAGCTGTTTCCTAGATAAAGAATATTCTGTAAAGTTATCTGTTGTTTGATAGTGATATCATCAATATTTTTGCTATCTAAGTAGTGCATTACTAGTATCTGTCTTTTTGTATGAATATGTTATCTTCAGATAAATAATACATCTGTTCTTTGCAACTGCATAATCATTCCGTAATTCAAAAAGACAAACTAGAATGCTTTCTCTGAAACTGTTCTTTGTATTTGCTCTTGTTGAAAATGATAACCTGGGACCTATGGCATCTCCAACATCTCATTCATTCTGAGAGAAATATGATTCCTTTCAATGAATGAGACATTTGCACCTGTGTGTAATAATCCCCAAATTCAATTGCAAACCCCTCACACAGATGGCGCTGACTAGACATTGTACCATGTGCAAGACAGACATCTAGATAACAGAAGGCTGAGTGTTGCAGCCCTGAAGTCATTCACTCTGATTGAAATTGATATGGCCTTGCTTGTTCCCCCATTTGTCTTTCCTTTGTGTATGTTGTTATTTATATGTTGATACACTGTAATGATATATGCTATTATTAAATAAAATTGATTGAGAAATTCATTTATTCATTCATAAATATTTATTAAGCGTCTGCTATATGCTAGGCACAGATATAAGCCCTGGGGATATGTCAGAGAACAAAACAGACAAAAATCCTGCACTCAATCTTAGATTCTAGTGAGAGAAAACAGATAAACATAATAAATAAGTATAGATATAGATATCATTTTTAAATAAAATGTAACTTTAACTTTTTGTGCTATTGAAATTTATTTTTTCTTATAATAGTGTTTTGTATATCTATAATGCAATCTTCATTTTAGTGACAGATTTATTCTATTTGAATATAGTCATGCTGTATTTAACTTTGATGAATCTAAATAAAAAGTAGAATTGACAGTGTCATCACCAGAGGACTGTAATCAAGACTACAAAGTTGAAAAGTCTAATAGTGTAGATTCATATACTCATCATTTTTCATCTTTGAAGTCTAGTGACTTTATAAAACCTGTAAAATTCATAAGAGTGCATACTAACTTAACTTTTTGCATTCAAAATTAAACAACCAAATGAAGCCACATCTGTGCCCTGTAGTTTGGAAAAGTGAAACAGTTGAAAAGACGTCAGTTTGCTGTGACCCTGGAGTGAAGTGAAGGTGGTGTTTTCCTCTGTAAACTCACTAGATTCTTTGTCTGCTGAACTCTGGGAAAAAGTGACAATGCAGTGATATTTCAGTCAAGTTGTTTTGTCAAATCTTTACTACATAAGTTAGATGATGCTAATGTTGCAATACTCAACTAAGAAACTATTTTTTACTGTCTTGTGCACATAACAAGCCTTTTAGAAAATTTTTCTGTAAATCCAAAATTACCTAGCACAGCATCAGAATTATGTTACAAACTTAAAAGCGATTGTATTTACCACACTTGATCTTTCCCAAGGTTACTTTTTATACCTTTTTATGAGATGTTTGATATTTTATCATCTCTGTATAGCATTTGTAGATGTACTATGCATAATTCATGTGCATATACAATGACATACATTTCCAATTTTCTATGTGACATATGTAATGTATAGGTAAATATATAAAAAGAAAATACAGATATATTTATTTTCTTCCTTCAACCAAATATTAACTCCTTCCAATCATAGACCTCCGTCCAAAGGGCTGATAACTCCATTAATTCTTAAATAAGTTATTTGGAATAAATTAATATTGTGCTGTTACTAAATTCACTAATTTTTCTTCTGAATCATAACATTTTAATTTCCACTTTAAAGAATTTTATCCATGGGATAAATTATCTACAACCATTAAAATTCATTGAAGTAAAGCAAATATCTATATAACAAACAACTTTAGTTGATACTACTTCCTTTATTTCTTTCAAGTGTAAAGTGTAATTGTAAGGACTATGTTTGTGATGTTTGGAAAACCTTGAAGCCTTTCTAACAAGTGTCTTGTTTTAACAACTTCATTTCCTAAATGTGAATAATCCATAAAAGTTTCCTCAGCAGAAAAACTATATTGATTGAAAATATCTTAACATTCACACTAACAATTTCATAAGAAAGTCCTCATATATTTTTTTCCCTGAAATTAGCAGGGCAGATATAGAACCTCTATCTAGAAAAGACTTGGTCTTTTCTTTACCCATAGTGGCCTCAAAAAATTGTGTTAAATCTGCCCGCTTGAGCAGTGTTTGAAGAGCTATCTGTGAACAAATTGAGGCTATAGATGGGGCAAATGAGGAAGCTGGAAGAGTTGAGGACTCGCTACTCATTTGTATTTGACATGAAAGGAAAGCAAAGAAAGACACATTCAAAGTGGAAATGAGCAACCTCCCTGAAACACCACTCATCTGAATCTCAACTATTATGCAAAAAAAAAAAAAAAAAAAAAAAAAAAAAAAAAAAAAAAAAAAAAAAAAAAAAAAAAAAAAAAAAAAAAAAAAAAAAAAAAAAAAAAAAAAAAAAGAACTAGTTATACAAAAAGTTAAGCTAAATCGCTCATCAACATCTTCAGTAAGGTGAAGTTGTCTAGCTTTGTTGATTTCTTTGACAGGAACAGGAAGACCAAGTGAAACCCTGCTATACAAAAAAGAAATTGAAAAAAATGAAAAGAGAATACATTTTTTACTCATGTAAACATAATCATATATCTCTCAAAAGACAGAACTTGTTAATAATAACAAGAGAGAGCAAAGAGAGAAATTGTTAATAATAATATTCCTACTAAAGACCTGAATCAGAAATGCTAATATAATAATTTTGCAATGATACTCCTATTTAAGAAGCACAGAGAGACCAGAAAATCTTTGTATTTAAGGAGAATCTTGGAAAAGATTTATCTACATTGTTTACTTAAGATTTTATATGAAGAACTGTATTCACTGAAAATATAGAAACTTAACTCTTTAATCTTGTAACCTCTTATTAAATCATATAAAATCTTCAATAGTGTAATTTTGATAGAAACAAAAATAGCTTCAAAAAACTTCCAAGTATTTCAAAATTAGGTTCAACTCTCACTTCTGCTAGTTCTGTGAAATTGATCAATTTTCTTAACCTCCCTGAGCCTTACAATTTCCATCTGTAAAGTAGGAAATGCCTACTTCAAAATGTCAGCATGAAAAGTAAATGAAATGGCACAACTAAAGCATTGTACCTGATACTAAGCACTATATAAGAGCTACTATCATTTTTATGAATGCATTTTATTCCCTTCACCCGCCTCTCTTGCACCTTTATCCTTATGAAAAAGAATTTAATCTTATATAATGACAGGAGGATAGGGGGAACATTTAATTTACTTTTATAACCTGTAGTTTCCAGCAAACAGCATGGGTGCTTAAATGCTTGATTAAACAATAAAAAGGTAGCTTTTAATAAAGCCAGTTTTCACTATACAATGTAGAGGAATTTAATAAATTAGATGATAATATTAGCAATAGAAACTTTTATACACAAGCTAATAGTGTGTTACTTGGGAGCTAAAATACATAAGTATTCAAATAGTCCAGATATAATTGAATTGATCTTCAATCTCAAGACCAAAGATGAGCCCTAGCTCTACCACTTTTGAAAAATTTTTAAACTTGTTATGCTTACAGTTATAGATGGTAACTATACAGCCATTTCAATCATAAAGGTAAGCATTTTACAAATATGTCACTCTTGATTTCTTCTACATATTAGTCCATATTTTAATTAGCTATTCTAAGAAAACAGGAGAGAAAATGAAAGGATTGACTTATTACAACTGTTAATATTTTAAAGCATATCTTAGAAATTAACAGTGCTTTACAACAACCTACTAATTTTTATAACCATATTAATAATTTCAAAATGCTTTATAGTTGGAGAATATTTTAGTGACCTAATTCCATCTGTCTAAAAACGAGACCATTATTTTCACTTTATAGGTGGAGAAACTTTCTTTGCCCAAGTCCAGAGTTAGAATACTCATCAAATTCAAAGAAGTGAGAGAGTTTTGGGTCACTTGACAGTGTCAACCTATGGCAGGATGTAGGAACACAGTACATCCAATCCTGGACCAATCCTGGACAATTGTGCCTATATAGTAATTAGGGCTTATCTATGGGACAGTCATATCTCATGTAACTTTAAGTTTGTGAAAATAGTTTCTATATTTACTTCAAAACAGAATCCAAATTAATGTGGACTGCTATGTGTTATAAATTACCTTCTAATCCAGAGTTCTAAAAGCAAGTTTAATTCCCCAATTATGGATTTGCTAGTGGAAAAGAAAAGCTTCTAAATGGTTACTAAATGAATTTTATGGTACAATTTTAGAATACAAACACTTGATTCCCATAACGTCATAGCCAAAGGTATTACTCGTTCTCTGCAAATAACTGAAATTTAGAATACATGTTGTGTGTTCACCAGGCCTATCTGTTAAGTGGTGGCTTTAGGTTCCACTTAAAAATCAAGTGCTTTTCTGTGAATATGTCTCTTTAAATTACGGCCTGTAAGTGATTTGGCTTAGGAGTGTGTGTGTTTATGTGTGCATGTGTGTTTGTGTATGTGTGTGTGTGCACGTGTGTGTTAACTGAAAACTGTTCAGATATTAGCCACCAGTAAACTTTTCATTTTATAAGAATTTTCACAATGATTCTTCATTCTTCAAAAACTTCCTTCAAAAACTATTTACTTGCTTCAAAAACTAAGTGACCATATCAGTTGGAAGTTTGTAACTTTCACAATTAAGTGGAAATCATTAGCTTCCATTGGGGATTATTTTAAAAGAGAGTAAAATTTATGGCGCATAGTCCTGCTTAAAATCAAAATACTGGACAATTTTAGGAAAATAAATTTAATGCAAATAAGTGTATAAATTTTTAAACTATTAGTGCATTTCTTCTTTGAACTAGCTAGCACCTGCTTTGAGAAAGGCATCTTGCTAAACTCTGGAGAGCCAAGAAAAATGATCTAACTCTTTCCTTAAAGGAGATCACACTTGAATACTACAAAGAAACAGAGTTGAAAGATACAGAATATGGAGGCCTGTGACCTTCAATCCATCTTTTATTACATGAAATTGATTCCTAAATAACCTTTAATTTCATGAGATAGTTTAGAAATAATAATTTCATGGCCAAGGATAACTAATGGTTACTTAGACTGTTGTTAATGGATTTTTTTTCCTTTCACAATCACAGTGATAGTTATGTAATAAACACTCAATAGAAAGTTATTGTAAAGATTTCGCTTTTAGTATCCAATGTAAGGTAATCTAATAGAGTTCTAAGCATATTTGTATATTCATTTGTTTTATTATTGATTTCTAGCCACACAAAATCAGTGTGTATACTGATACTAAAGATGATCTTTTTGTCAAATTCTGAAACTGAGAAGTTACATTAAAATTTTGAATGTTTTATAATTTCTCCTTTACAGTTCTACTTCTCTCATTATAGGAATCCCCATATGTTATGTACAAGAAAAATCACGAAATGTTTGAAGGAAATGACAAGTATGAAGGATACTGTGTAGATTTGGCATCTGAAATTGCAAAACATATTGGTATCAAGTATAAAATTGCCATTGTCCCTGATGGAAAATATGGAGCAAGGGATGCAGACACAAAAATCTGGAATGGGATGGTAGGAGAACTTGTTTATGGGGTAAGCAAATCCATTTATTGAAGAATTTACGTACATAAGCCTGAAACTTATTGTCACTTGGCACATACCAATTTTTTAAGGTCTATTATTGTTTAAATGTGCAGTTAGATTCCAAGAGGCATATACAGTGTTTAAATGTTTCTCTATTTCATTAATTATACAATTGCAAATAATGAGAGAAACTGAGCCTCGATAACTTGAAAAGCAGGAAAGAGATTAAAGTTCAGGAATATGGTGATGTCCTGTCTGTCCTACATTCTATACACAGGCCTGCTGTTTTCAGAACTACAAGACCAATCCACCAGTAATGTTATGTGTTAATTGTTGGAGTAGATTGTCTTCAATAGCATGAAGTTGGACATTATGTTAGCTAGTTCTTTATTTCCCCATTGGTTGTAATTACTCAGAGATATCTTTTGAGTGATTGGTGAAGCAAAACTAAACCGCCTTCGCATTTATAACATATTCACCAGTAAATGAGAGTCTTAGAATTCTGCTGAACATGGTACATTTAAACTATATATATTGCCATCATTTTTGCATATTAGCATACATAGCAAAACACAAAAGCTGGAATTCATCCCATAGCAGGTCTTACATGAAAGCATGCCACAGTCTTTCCACTGAGTTCACCAGTTATTTAGTGCACACATCCATAGCCAATGGCAAATTCAATGTGGATGTTAGTGCCTGAATCAAAACAAGATGAGTCTCTTCACCCTCCACTACAAAGTGTCAAAATCAAATGTAGTTATCAAATGTTAGTAGTGGGATATTATTCTCAATGCCCAGAAAACAAACTTACAGCACATGGTAAGCTCTCTTCATGGAGTAACCCATAAAAGCCATATACACTTGAAATGTACTCTCAAATTTCCTATAAACTAATTCATATTTCACAAATTTTACCTTCAAAGCATACACTGATTAATCTTCACAAGACCACTGTAAAATGAAGAATTATAAGAGTCATCTTTCCTCAGAAAAGAATAGTGACAGGAAAATTTAGACTGAAGTCCACAGAGGGGTTTCCCAGACATAATGGCAGCTCAATAGTTTGGTGATTCTGTGTCCTGCTTTCCAGACCATGAAAGAATAACATTCTCACACAGCCCAGTAGGGTAGCTGTCACCTCAGGAGCAAGAGGATATCAACACTAGGTAACAGTGGGTTAATTTCACATCCATTGGAAGGGATTGCTGACAGCTTAAGTACCCTGAGGGGAAAAAAATGCAGTTTTAAGAAAACGAGATATTTTACCAACAGTTTGATGTGCATCTTTAAGTTCCAAAGAAAAAGTATTCCTAAGGCGTGTGTTCCTTGGTAATATTTTATTTTTTTGGTGTAGTAAGCATTTTATGTCAACAATAATCCAAGTCATTAGAATGACTATAGTTCATTTCCTTCAGAAAACACCATTAAGTATTTCATCTCCAAATTCATACTTATATTTACAATTAGTTATAAGCTAGTTAACTAACCTGAATTACTTTCTAAAGCATTTGTTATAGATCTCTGTTTTTGGAGTCCTTACCCATTGGACAGCCCAGGTTCACCCCTTTGTTTTGACCATGTGTTATTAGTGGGGGAGAGATTTTGTTTAATGAAAACAAGTGATAATGAAGAGAGTAACATAATTAGCAAGATAGATAGATCATCAGAAGTGCACATCAGTAATAAGTAATAAGAGAAACACATAGTTCTCAGAGAAGGAGACACTGTAGTGGTTATTATTCATTATAGTCATTCATCAGCCAGTTTGCAAGGGTTTGAATACCCTGATCTCTGGCACTTGAATTAACTACTTTTTTCTCAAAAGGAATCTTCTCCCAGGTGTCTACAGGTTTGCTTCATATATGGTTGGTTGGAATATAGACTGGTCCAACCCCTATGGAAAACCTTTTTAATATTTTGACACAAATTATGGTTGAAAAACATCCAAGTTTTCTTAAAATATTAAAATAGGTATATAATATAATCCAGCAATTTCACTTCTAGGTATCTGCCAGAAAAATACAAAAAGACTAATTTGAAGGAAAATATGCATGCTTGTGTTCATTACAGCATTATTTACAATAGCCAAGCTATGGAAACCTAAGTGCCCAATTACAGATAAATGACTTAAGAAGATACATATAAATACAATGGAATAAACTCAGCTATTAAAAAAAAGATGAGATCATGCCATTTGCAATAACATGAATGGAACTGGAAGAATTATGTTAAGCAAAAGAAATCAGAAGGAAAAAGACAAATACTGAATAATTTCACTCACATGTGGAATATAAAGAAACAACCAAAGGAAGAGACAGAAGTAAACCAGAACAAATCCTAGAAATCTGACTGTAGAATTGAGGTTACCAAAAAGAGAGGGAGAAGGTGGGGGGGGAGGGCAAAAGAGGAGAGGAACCCCCAGTGGGCCATGACAGGATTATTAGGGCATTAATGGTATGTATAGTGTGACAACAGACATCTGAAGAGGTGTGCACCTGTACCCCTAAATTGTATACAGTGTTGTAAAATGTTACCTCATTGAAAATACATAATCAGGGCCTCCCTGGAGGCGTAGTGGTTGAGCGCTGAGCTGTGGAGCTGTCAGCAGCGCGCGATGCGAGTTCGACTCCCGGCCAGGGAGAATTCCACATGGTGCGGTAGACCTCTCCTGCCTCACCCGCTGCTCCCCTCAGCAGTGTATTTCTGACCTGCCTGTTCTGCTCCCCACTCTGTATCTGGTGAACCCTCTCACCGCCCCATGCCTCTGGCCTGTACCCAGCTTGTATGTATAAATAAATAAATCTTTAAAAAAAAATACATAATCAAAAAACTTAGAAGTTACTACACAGAACAATATAGTGTGTGAAAGATGGCAATCACATCAATGAAAGGAGAATTATTTATTCTTCTGAGATTAGCAAGAAAACTCCCTCAAAAAATTAACAAATTTGTAGCACATTATTATGTCATCTACCTAATTAGCTATAGAGATGATACAGATATTACAGATAATGGAATAAAATATTTGTGACTGAGATTCATCTATGACAGATAAAGAATTTTTTAAGCATGAAACCAAAGGCCAAAAATGCAAAAAGATAATTTTATATAACTACAACAAAATGTAAAACATATGTACTACAATAAAATACCATGAACTAAGTTACACGAACAAATTCATGATAACTAGGGAAAATATATGCAACATACATGGAAACAAAGTTAATATTTTAATACATTTAAAAGTGCTTAAAATTATTAAGTAAATAATTAATATCCTGTATGGAAAATAAAGACGGATTGTGACAGGTAACACGTACAAAGAAGTACAAGTGACTACTTGTTTTATATAATCTAACTCTAAGTTAATACAATGAGATCCAAATAACCATGTTGATAACTGGTAAAGATAAATAAGAATAAAGATAAACAAGCAGTATCCAGCATTAAAATCTATAGGTGCTTTTACTTATGCTGGTGACAGTAGAAACTTGCATGATCTTTCCTGGAGAAAAGTTGGACAAAACATATCATGAGCATTAAAAAAGTGTTCCCATAGACCATCATCCTATTTCTAGATACTTAAATAATTAGGATCTGTGTGAAGATTTGTCTTCATAGATGTTCATATCATCAGTGTTATAATAGAATACAAATGGAAGCAATGTAAACATCCTCCAAAGAACTTGATTGAGTTAATTTTAACATTTTCACATAATAAGATATTTGCAGTCATTCAAACATTTTTAACATACATGTTGAAATGAAAATGTTCATTATACTCTTGTGAAGAGGAAATATTAAGCAATCTACAATTTCCCACTTTAAAATTTAAAAATATTCTTTATGAAACAAAGTCTAGTTGGACATATAGAAATAAAAGAGTAAGTGAAGGGAATCAAGATAGATTTTCCTCTTATTCAGTTTTTATGTACTCATTATTCTGAAGCTAGTTCATATATCAAAAATTAACTCTGATGAAAACAATAAGCTTCTAGCAATGAGTCTGGCTTTGGTGGGCATTCATGATGTGAACTAAATCAATTCCCATGTGAGCTTTCACTGTTCATCATCTGTGACCCAGTGGGTGGCATCACAACTAGAAGACCCTCCTCATGCAAACTCCTGGTGCCCTAGTATTCAACAGCCCATCATCTTTTTTTTTTCCCTTCTTCCATCCCCCCCCTACTCCCCCATCACACAGCCCATCATCTTATCCAGCCAAGGACAGGAGGATTTATAGGCGTTGATGTGAGAGTAACAACTGCTATGTAAAAACCTGCAGTCAGAGTCTGTTTCAGATTCCGTTTTAACACCAAATATTTTCCTTTTAAAATAAATAATCCAAAAACCATTTTTCATTTATAAAGCGTGTAACCATTTACCATTTTGACAACATTTGATTCCATTTGATTTTAGAGGTGGCATGATTTAATGGGAGATGCATTGGTTCCCATTCCTCAATAAATGTTCACTATTATTTTAATAAAGTTTTCAAAATTAGAAATTACAATAAAACAATGATGCAAACAGGAACAAAAATATCTTCATTTTGGAGAATATTGCAACAGGTCCAGAAAAATTGTTCTAAAATCACAAAATAAAAATGAAAGCTGGTGTCTTATGATCATAATATATGAGAATTGAATCCACTGTTAGTAAAATATTTTTAGAAATTGAAAGCAAAAATCAAAGTATGTGACTAAGAAGAAATAAATGAAAATTTCCAGATTTCTGTGTGTGCTGAATTGGAAAATGTTGTCCAACAAACTACTTCCTCTATCTTACAAACACAGACTTTATGATAGGTTTTCTCATAACTGAAAAGAAATAAAAAAAGAAAAGACTGTTTGAAATGTGCAATTCATAATATTAAGGGATGGCCAACGAATGAATCAGTGGCAACATTCCAAATGAAACAGAAAAGGCTGTAACCCAGCAACATTCCTGGCCAAGAAATTCAGAAATTCAGCCATATGAGAAGACTATTAAGTCTCCTCCTCTATGCTGTCCCAGAACTAATGCAGTTATTTGAGTTTAAGTTAATTTTGTTTGTGACTGCTCTTTCTCTGTTCTCTTCCTCTTACTTAAAAGCACTGGTATCTTTTGTACAATGTAAGTGATATCTTATAAAAACGGGCCTGCTATTTTTATCACTGGCCTTATTCATGGTTGGCATTCCACAAAGAAAAAAAATGTATAATGAATGCAGAACTGGTTAGCTTTGAATGATCAGTCCAGTGTTAAATGCTTCATGGAATCCATTAACCTGTGTGTTTTCATGTGTCTTTTCTCTTATAGAAAGCAGAGATTGCTATTGCCCCTCTGACAATCACTTTGGTCCGAGAGGAGGTCATTGACTTCTCTAAACCCTTCATGAGTTTGGGCATATCTATCATGATCAAAAAGCCTCAGAAATCTAAACCAGGAGTGTTTTCCTTCTTGGATCCTCTAGCCTATGAGATTTGGATGTGCATAGTCTTTGCCTACATTGGTGTCAGCGTGGTCTTGTTCCTAGTGAGTAGGTTTAGTCCATATGAGTGGCACACAGAAGAGCCAGAAGATGGAAAGGAAGGACCCAGCGACCAGCCTCCCAATGAGTTTGGCATCTTTAACAGCCTCTGGTTTTCCCTGGGTGCTTTTATGCAGCAAGGATGTGACATTTCACCCAGGTTAGTTTCAAAACTCCTAACTTCTTCAATTTCCTAGTAACTATTAAATGTTTTGTAGAATAAGGCCTGTTTGCTAATCTCTGGAAGATAGACTAATACTTGAAGCATAGAAAAAGTGCAGTTCCCAAATTTATCTAATAAAAAAAAATCATAGCAAATTTTGCCATCTTAGCACAAAATGTGGATGCATCAGAAAGATAAACTTTTCAGTAGAAAGGTAATGTATGTGACTCAGTGGAACTCTCAGAAATCACTCAGTAGTGTTAATATTTGATCCAGTGACTTGACAGATGGAAAGTAAAATCTAAATTGTAAGAACACAAATACATTTTCATTTTTGTCTCCTTTTCAAATTCAAATGTTTCATTATTGTTGCTGATGTTTATTGTCAAAAATTAATGTTGAATTTTATTTATATCCCATGTCGCTTAAGAAATCTCTATAAGGAAATATCTAAAACCTGAGTCAATATAAAATATAATGTGTGTCAGATTTACCTCATTTTGTATAAGAATACATAAACAAGCTAAGCAGTAGACAGAGAGTCAGCAATGTAAATACAGTGCTAATTCACAGAGCTTATAATCAGCATCTGTGGAATCATGGTTCACTTTCTTTGATGTCTTAAGACATTATTCAGTTACTTGTGCCAAAAATGCAACCACCTCCCATAGAAAAAGTTGCTGATGGTAAGAGAGACAAAGAATTGAATTTAAATAGTCTTTGATATTAACATCACAAATACCTAGAAGTTTTAAAATCCATGCTTTCTCAAAAAAAAAAGAAGAAAATTTGGCTACAATGCAGTATGTGTTCCTTAGAACCAGGAAAATCGTAAATGTGTGCATAAATTCCAAAAACATAGGAATTTGAATCAATTACTTTTAATTAACAAAAAACTCAAAACAAATCAGGTAGTACTTTTTAAAATTAGGATTAAGGGCCTCCCTGGTGGCGCAGCAGTTAAGCGCTGTGCTGTGGAGCTGTCAGCAGCAGCGACGCAAGTTCGATGCCCGGCTGGGGAGATTCCCACATGGCACAGCAGACCTCTCCTGCCTCGCCCGCTGCTCCCCTCAGCAGTGTATTTCCGTAGCTCTGCCTGTTCTGCTCCCCACTCTGTCTCTGATGAACCCTCTCACCGCCCCACACCTCTAGCCTGTACCCCAGCTGTATGCATAAATAAATAAATATTTTAAAAATAAAATAAAATTAGGATTAAGCTAGTACTAAGTTAAAACCAACATGTACCACTTAAATAAAATGGTTAAGACAGGAGCATTTTAGAGCATTGTAGAAGTGTCACAGAAAAATATGAAACTTTTCCTACACACAAAAAGTGTTTAAAAACCATTTGTCACAAGAACTCTAAATAGTTTGATGGTTCCAGTCAATTATGAATATGCCCTGAATTTTTTATTCATTTTACCCCACCTTTCCTATGCATATACCCATCTACACATCCTTGATAGCTAAAGAAAGGGTGAAGAAAGCATATTTTAAACCAGTATGTAATGATGTTTTATGACATAGCTCATCCACTCAGAAATGGAACATCAAACAAAAAAACATCCTCAGTTATTGGCAGTGTGAGATCAATCCTAGACTTTCATCTGGTGCAACCTGCTTTGACACATGACCCACTCACCTTGCCAGAACTGACTGAAATTGGGAACAAGTGCTTTCAGAAAGGTATCCACCAATTTGTGTCAAACATAGGACCCCCCCACCCCCATTTATAAGATATATTATTTTATGCGTCACCAAGAAAAAGTCCTGCCAATTAAATGTGATACAGTGTTTTATGTTGCCAACCATTAACTGCATACTAATTTCAGAGATGCTAAAATATAAAAGGGGCATTATCAATGAGTTTATGTAAATATTCCCCTTCTGTACCTAAAGGAAAGGCAGTAAATTTCACACTTCTACAAACTGTACAAAAATAAAAATAATAATAATGTAATAATAATAATATAATAAGAATTTTATTCTATATTTTCAGTAGCATTTAAATATTCAGTCCAGCAGAAATGATATCAAATTCTACAGAAATACTAGTCATTCTTGAGCAGACTCTCAGAAATAATACAAAATTTACAGTTGTGTCTTCAAACATGCATGGTGAATTGATGTGTTATATTTTGGTTAGAGAAAGGAAAATGTACATTATCTTATCCATGTTTAGATCCCTCTCAGGTCGAATCGTTGGAGGTGTTTGGTGGTTCTTTACACTCATCATTATATCATCTTACACTGCTAACCTTGCTGCTTTTCTGACGGTCGAGCGAATGGTTTCCCCCATAGAAAGTGCAGAAGACTTGGCCAAACAAACAGAAATTGCCTATGGAACATTGGATTCAGGGTCAACAAAAGAATTCTTCAGAGTAAGTTAAGAGAAAAGCTAATGAACATTCATTCTTTTGAAATTCAAGTAATTTTGCCAAAGATTATATTATGTGAACACAATGGCAACTGCTACATTTGATGCTAATACTTCTACTTGGATTTGATATCACTTTAATTTTCAAAAGCAATTTGCTCTATTCAGATTCTAAAAAGGATCCTCCCTAAGGAAAAGTAACAACAAAATGGTAATTAGTATAACTTTATAGTATAATTTGTCCAAAATATTCCAATGTTAATGCTGTGATGATACTGCATCTAACAAGACTGGATTTATATATTCTTTGGGGCTAAGAGAGTAAAATCAAGAATAAGATTTTTGGAAGAATACATTTAACTCACTGCATTTGAAGCCCAAAACCTTAATTTCAGGTTGTATTACCTACAAAAGGTATGGTATCCATAACAATGGGTATCAAAGCAACATATTTTTATTCTCACAATATACAGTAGCAAGGGGTATTAAGCTCTGGAGATCTGGTGTTTCTTTTGTGCTGTTTTCTCTGTTGTTGCAGAAAAAATTGTTCAAACCGGCATAATTGCATTTCACATATAGATATGATCCTTTTGACTCAACATCAGGATGACAGAGATTGGGGGAGGGGAGATTGTTTATTAGTAGTTTGTGCATTATGAGGATAATATTTTTGATCAGTAACTTCCTTTTACTCTGTTTCTACTTATATTCACACATATACTCCTTGATATCTGATCAGATAAGGTTTCACTTTGTGACAACCGAATCAAAAAATTAAATAGAGTGGCATTTTCACAAATATTTAACAAGGTAATTAATAATGAACACTGGAATTATTTTAAAAAGAAATCAGACAATGAACAGTGTCTTTGTCAACCATTTGGAGCATTTCTAGAATATGTAATATTAAATTCATAACTTAATAATAAAATATTTGTAATTCTTTCTGAAACTAAAAATAGTCATGACAAAAATTTTCATTGACAATATTCTTTCAGTAAACTAATTAGCCAGATTTTTTTTTTTTACTTACTGAGTACATCTCTGTTTCTAAAGATCCATAATAGAAACATACTGCTCTCACATATTTTAGCATAATTTCAGTAGCTTGCTGGAAATCTGGAAGTTTATAATGGCTTCCACCTAAAAGTAAGTAGATAACATTTAGCAACTTTGCCTAGAAACCATTCTGGATATGCTTCAAAACAGTACAAGTTTGTGCTATCAGTTCTATTAAGCTGAAAATGATGACTGACGCTTGCAGGTTCATCATTTTGTCTTGAGTGAAAAAGAAATGTCATGTAGATTCCCTGGATTTTTTTTTAAATAGCCCTCTGTAAAGCTCTTTCATATCAAGCACACTGAAAAATGGTTATTTCTAATCTTTATACAGGTTTAAAAAACTGCTTAAGTTCTAAAAACTGGTGAAGCAGATAAGAGACTGTATTGATAAGAAATATAGGAATAAGAAAAGCTGCTTCCTGGATTTACTGTACCTCCCCTACAAGCTGTGCAGGCAGCTGGTCCTATTTCCTTCCTCTGCTATCCAACTTCAGTTTTAAAATTGAAAGATTTTTACAAGTATAGGTATTTATTGTTGCAGAACGATCTGAACCCTGATAGGACCAAAAAAAAAATCATTTTCCCTGGCAGCACACTTTTAAGAAGGCACCAATTTTGGTTCTTTGATAAAAAACTCATTCATTTTTCAACCCTGTATTCTCCCTCTTCTCCCATAGATGATGACCTGGTTTAAATAAACCATTTGTCTGATGGGCTGAAGAAACAGAACGTGAAGGGTATTTTTGTACTTGTCAAAAATGTTTTCTTGTAGGAACACAGTAATGGTACATCTATCAGCTCCACTCAGCTGCCTTAGGCAGTGACCTGTGCTCAACACTTCAAAAAATAGAGCACTTATAATCAACTGGAAAAAGAATTAGGTCACGGGGGGAAATTACATCTGAATTCAGATGTAATTCTGAATTCAGAATTCTTGGTTTTGCCCCATTATGAAATTTGGTTTGTTTCATGTTCTGTGCACCTTGTTAAGCTTAAACGTGGAGACTTTTAATGAAAGTCTATGCTTGTCACTTAATGAAAGACTTGCTGTTTAGGTACGTTTACGTTATTATACACCTGGTTTGAGCAAACTGATTTTAATTTCAGTGCAGATTTTATCCTGTGCGAGTTCTAGTCATCAGTGAAATCATGAATGCATAAATGAAGGTGATTACAATCTCAGGGTTTATAATATTATCAAATAGTGCATTGATGAGCTCTTATTAGAACATCAGTCTTGCCGTATAAGCTGCTAGAAGAGGAAAATAATCCATCTGATAAAAATGCAAACTTAACTGTAATGCTTGACAGTTGTGTATATTTTCTGTTAAAAGTCTAAATGCCAGAACCCTAGTTCTGAGAACTAGTTTCTGAGAAATTTAAAAGATGGCACATTTTTAAAATTCCAGGAATTGTTTTCACTCATAAATCAGGTAGTTTTTCCCATGCACTGAGTTTTACTATACAGATAAGACTAAATCTGAGATTAACTTTCTAATTTAAAAAAAAAATTGACTTTTATGTTATCTTTGCTTATTATCTTGAGCATCTTAACTTCCCAAACCTGATCTTTAAGTACATATCACAGTTGAAGATTTCAGGGTTTTCCAAGATCCATTATTCTGGTATGTGTGAGTTTGCTGGACCTGCAGAAATTTCTCGTTTTAGCCTGTCTCGTCAAATGTATGAAAATTTGTTTGCCCTCATTCTTTAGCAAACACCCTCTTTTGGTCACAGCTAAGGCACAGGGATCTTATCTTCAATCCTTCACCTCTTAAATAGGCACTTTCCCCTTCACCATGTGGATATGACCATAGCTTAACCATCCTCCCAGACTGGAATTTCCAAATATTAACATGGTGACAAACTGCATAAAATTTTTTTCCCCAAGAAAGTTGCTTTCATCTTCTGTCTGTTTTCCACTGGGTTCCTGTATTTGTAATTTTATAATATACGGAAGGCCTGCTGGGTTTAGCCCAACTGCATGAGGGATCCTTCTTTCTTCTGAATTTTAAAGAAATGGATTTAACTTTTTTTGCACTTAAGGTATATGTAATCCATGGTATTTAAACAAATGAAGCAGTAATTTTCCACATACTAATATTACAGGAATGGACTTCACAAAAGTATCAGTGGCCTAGTGATGCTTTATTCCTTTAAATGGGAATCATTACTTTGATACTATGTTGCATTCTACACTTAATTTATCTTAATAATTACCAAGCCCTAAAAATACTCATTTTCCATCTTTTTATGTTAGTTTTGTTTCGCTGTTCCCTGTTATTTTAAGTAGATACTCAACAGTAACTGGAAAATTGCCAAGTAACTAGTATAGACACATGTTCTTTAAAAAAAAAACTTTAAAATTATATTAAAATAATACTCAGATAAATTATTTCTTCTGTTTTCAATGTAGTATGCATAATGAAATATATATATATATATATATATATGTATGTATAACTCTATACCTCATTGGATAAAACTTTCAAAACAAGGGATCAACATATGCAAATAATAATTATATGCTTAGAGGATGTTGTTTGCCAATACTCCTTTAAATTGAAGTGATCAGAATAGATGTTTAAGCACAATCTGTGTCAAGTGATCCAGAGAGTTTGACATTTTCAGAGACTAGAAGTCACTGTGCAAGTGGAAGAGCTCATTCTCTGGGACAGAACGCTCTATTAGAGATGGAAGGAATGAGGCCTGGCAACGCAGCTCCCTAGTGGACCCCCAGGATGAGGGTTCTGTATTGAGAAATTCCTCTGTCCTGGAAGCTCACAGAGTCTCTATAATTGAATTGAAGTGTTGGCATGGGATTTCCTAAATGTGGATTTTGGTGGCAATAAGTAACCTGTCATTACTAAAACGCACACATACAGACCTCACAGTCTTTATATTAATGAGATAGTTTTATCAAATATTCATACCATTAAAATAATTAATAAGACACTACGGGATATCTATCTCCTATTTTGATATTTATCACCAATTTGAATATATATTAAATAAAATATCTGCTTTTTTGGTGTTCAAAAATGCATATCTCTTGTTGAGTGGTATTTTAGTAGTTTTATTGATCATTAGTTTCCCATCTATGAAACCAGAATTTTGAATACCATTTCTATCACTTTTTTTATGCTGAATAATTTGCTTTTTCCTAAAATATGTATTGTTGCCCTTGCTATTCAGGATGTTTGTTTATTATTAAAGAACTGTTTTTTGTTGGAGTCCATATTCTGGTAAACACAGGATGGTCAATGTAGATGAATGTACATGCCAAACAAGATGTGTGCATAGATTTAAAACAGAATGCAGTCTTTATTAATTTTCATTTGGATCCAAATGCAAATTCTCAGCACCTCTTATTGAAAAAATGCAATTGCACCAGGTAGAAATCTATGTGTATCATTATACTATCAACCATGAAACAGGACTCAGGTTTTACACACATATGTGTGTGTGTGTGTATATATAGATAGAGAGAGATCCTTTGAGGACTTTAGAGTTCATTGGATATATTTTCACATTAAAAATGTATGTGGGAATAAAAATAAAATATAATGTGAATGCAGATAGCAGCAAAGGGATCCGGATAAAATAAATAGTGGGAGTAAAGTGGGTAGAGCCCACATTAATAAAAATAAGTAAGTTTCTTGGCTGGAGTCAGGGGACTAAAATGATTAACTCTCCAGAATATAAAGTGGGTAAACATATAATCACTTCTTTTTAAAATTTTATGTATGTAAAAAAGTTTTGGTCAACCTAGAGTTTGATGCTTATGTTCTGAATATTTAGCATGTAAATATTGATTTCTTCTCCTCCTTTGGTGCCAACTACTGACTTGATACATACTGCAACTTTTGTATTGAAGGTTTTATTTTAAAACTGCAAGGCAAGAAAAAAGATAAAAAATAAAACAGTGTAACAGCTTTCCATGGATGGATGTTATCCAAATACAATATCAAAAAGAATTTTGCAAAGCTGAAATGAAATCTTAGCTGGTCCATGTCAAGTTTGTCCTGATTGCGATTTTATAAAGCACAAGTTGAAGTGTTTGATACTTTTCATGATAATCTGCATTTTAAAATAACAATACTAAGTTATTCTTTTAAGTCTTTGAAGAAAGTAATTATTATGACATGAGGTACCAGCTTCTTCGAAGACCACTGTGAATTATCTGACATTTCAGTGCTTTCCTTTTATAGTTTGAAATGGTAGTTTTCTAATTGAAAAATGAAAATGTTATGGCAAATTGCATTAGAGGGCAATGGAAGAGTACTAAAAGACTTTCTCCTTCTCTCAGTTCAGTCAATATTAACATGTTGTTCCCTTCTTTCCTGTATTTAATTTTATTTCAATTTCCTCCAGAGATCAAAAATAGCAGTGTATGAAAAGATGTGGACCTACATGCGATCCGCAGAGCCGTCAGTTTTCACTAGGACTACAGCTGAGGGAGTAGCTCGTGTCCGCAAATCCAAGGGCAAATTTGCCTTTCTCCTGGAGTCCACTATGAATGAATACATTGAGCAGCGAAAGCCATGTGACACGATGAAAGTGGGAGGAAATCTGGATTCGAAAGGCTATGGAGTAGCAACGCCCAAGGGTTCCTCATTAAGGTGGGTGGAATAGTATAACAATATAACATGTGTTGTTATAGTATTCCACCTTCCCTGATGTCCCTGAGAGAATTATTTTGTTTTGTGTGTGAACATGGTATGTTTGTTTGTTTTCTTTTTCTCCATTTCATATTTTTTGGTCAACAATCAGGTAATTTTTTTTATTTTTAGAATATTAATCATAGTTGACATAGATCTTTAAGGCCATATAAAAACCAAACTGGTTGAACACTAGCTGCTTCCAGTGGGCCTAAAACATGGCTAGCATATGCTTCTACAGTTCATCAACTTTTTTTGGTCACTAAAACCTATATTCTCATTGTGTCAATGATACTTTTACATTTTATCATTTTTTTTTAATTATGCCTGTTGGCTAGTTTCTGAGTAAGAAGAAATCAACCTCTTCAGAGCAAATCACTTTTTTTTCCATTTCAATGTTTCATTTATTATGACATCATTCTATTTTAGATTTCCCTGAGGTTGTATTGGTGCTAACTTTGAAATCACATCTATTTATAAATTCAATAATGTCCAGAATCAAAAACGAGGCTCTGGTTTTATGGTGCTTACTCAAGTCACACTCTCACCTATTTCAAAGGGAGTGTGATATAAGTAAGATCTGTAAAATGAGACCCACTGAGAATCCAAAACTGTTTACACATAGACCCCTTAAATGTAATTCATGAGCAAAGCATTACACATGTGGATAATAATCCACTTGTGTGAAAAGTCAGACTTTCATTCTTAAGGAAATGTTGGTAAAATCTGCCCTTTTTACCCTCTTGGTCCTGGACATAGAGAATTCACATGTTTGTGTCCAGGAGGCAGAATTTCCTATTTTCCATAAGCAATAAAGGCTGCTATTGAGTTAGGGGGAAGAGGAAAACCCAGTCAAAAGTGAAGACTGATGAATTATTCTAGTCTCAGTGCTGCTTAGGAGAGATTCAGACAAAGCACAGATGCAAGAAGAAGTCAGAATCTTTGCTAAAGGAGTTAACCAAGAGCCTGGTCTTGAAAAATGATGTCTCTGGTAAGCTTTTGAAAGATGAAGGTAATGAGACCTGTATTATTGCCCACCAGAAATGAAAGCAATATAAAAATTATATGATTATTTTCATCAGTTTCAAAAATGGGAACTGCAGTGTGGTTTGGGTATGTGTGTTGGGCAGGGGAGGGCTTGAGACAGATTATAAGAAGTATACGAGCCCTGGGAAGGTAATGGTTAACCAATACTTGTGTTTACAAGCAACACTGTGAAAATTAGCCAGAGTCTTCTATGGTATGTTCAGAGGGACAATTTGAAAAAGAGATAGAACAAAACTAGTCAGTACAGACAAATTTGGGTGTCGACTTCATCAGTTCTAAAGTCAGGTTACTTGAACATATCTCCCATGTGAAACTGGAGAAATGTGCAAGGAGAAAGCCAAACTAATAAATTATGCAGGATAAATTCTGCCCCCAAAGATTTCAACCATTCAGAAACTTAAACTGGGACTTTGGTCTTTGAGGGTATATTTTAAATGTAGCAATATAAGAAATACATAATTTCAATGAGGCTAAGCAAAAACATCTCTATTGAGTAATATTTGTGAGATGCCTTAGTGTGGGTAATTTATAAGAAATAGAAGGGGAGAAAGCAACGGTGGCTAAAATGTAGATCAGTGTTCGGACTATTGATTATATTCACTGGATGTTGCTTTTGCTCTTAATTGATTTTCTGTGGATGTAGCTGCCTTGTCCTCTGTCCAGTGTCTACTGATAAAGTCAAGTTCTAGGGACTGCATTTGGCCCTCAGATACGGGTACGCCTGACTCCCATTGATGGCAAGAGAGTTCCCTCTTAAATGTGCCACTTTGTCAAATCCACACTACAGGGATTGTTTGGGGAAAGCTGAAGGGCTTCATCTGCCCAGAGCTGTATAATAATCAGCTATTGGCTTCCTCCTCTTTTCCTGTCCTTCCCTGGATCTTGTTAATGAGGCAATTGTTAAACTCAGCTTCCTGGATAGAGAGTTTGTTTATGTACTTTGTTTTATACATGCCACAATTTCCTGAGCAAGCTGGCCCCTGCATGCCAAAACCATAGTCATTTTGTCCTATCTTTGAGAACATTGGAAGGGCACGGAAGGCTAACCAGCATTCACCTTACCCTACCATCTCCTCAGTGCCCCACCCCCATGCCAGCCAGGAAGGGGGCTCATTAAGTTTAAATTCTCATTCTTATTTGTTTAGAATCTTTCTGTTTCAAAAGAGGCAAACTAATAAAGAGATGACCTAATAGGCATCTTCTGTGTAAATGATTTAGCTTGTAGAAACAAATTCGAAATAGTTGCATCTATCAGAGCAAGATAAAGAAGCCATAGCTGCATCAAGAGTGTCTTCAAAACCTGTCTTTTTTATTCAGTGAAGACTAAGTCTGTTTTCCTATAGACTCCTGTAAGTTCTTTTTTAACCATGTCTTCAGGTCAATTATTCCAAATACAGTGTGACTTTGGTTTTCATTATCATTAATTACAGCTTTCTCACAAACTTTGCTCTCTTGATTTTTTGGCAGCATGAGTCTTTAAGGAAAACAGTAACCTTTCCTTCTTTGCCAGTTTAGCCAGACAATGAAGACAAATGGCTGGGAAGCTTCTATCTGTCTAGGGAGTTTTAAATGCCCAGACCTTGCTGCTTGGTCAAAATGCTTCAGTATAAATGTCTTAGAAAAGAAGAAGAGTATACTATCCAGTCAGGTTGCCAGGTCAGGACTTGGGTCCTTAATGCAATTAGGATCATGTAGGGAGTGTATCTGTATTACAGTACTTCTAGACAGTGCTCATCTTTATGGCAGAGATGAAATTCAGAGCTCCTTATTGCTCAGAGAGACGATATTTCACAGTAGTGTTTGCTGGGCATTGCACTGAAATGTGAAAACCGCCCAGCTATCACTGGCAGCTCTCAGTACAGAATGCCGTTAACAATGCCCAAGAATTACTGGTTTATTGTACTTTGACATAAATTATCCAATTTTTATATGTCAGAATGATACCAGGTATATCGATGCTGTTAAACTTAGCTGCTATAGAGTCTAACATAAGAAGGGAAAACCAATAGGTACATGTTCCTACAAGCCATACATATAACAATGAGGGGAAGAACTTAAATCTTACTGGCATTATTCGTTATTTTTTAAAATTTCCTTCTGAAGAAAACTGTCAGGTCTTCTCACAAGATAGAAGGGTCAAACCTCTTTTATTATCTCTCACCTACACCTTCTATGCCTCTGGAATCTTCTAGCCACACGCAGTGCTCTTTATTCAATGACCAAGGCCAGACAAAGGCCATGACTGTCCTCCTCACTCCTCCCTTCTCCAGTGCATGGCACCACAAAATTATTGGGAAAGCCTTTCTCTCACTGAGAAATACTTAAAGGTTGTTTTAAAATACACATTTCAGACAGTATTGCAATGAAAGGTAAAGTTTAGATGAAAGAAGGAGTATGTTTATTTTGACTGCTATCAGTACTACCAACTTTAGTATTGATACATATCAACTATAATATTGCGTAGTGAAGCTGTATCCTTTGACTATGAAAATACTATCTTTACTGTCTATACTATATCAGTTACTATACTCAACTTTATGCCATAAATAAAACTGATAAAGGTTTGTTAGAATGAATTATAATTTAGTCAATAAATTTAGTAGATAATTTAGTAAATTTAGATTTACTATTAAGTAAAAATTAGATGAGCATACCCTTTTTAAAGCTATTCATGGTCTCTAGTATCTGTGAGTACCTCCTGTAAGCAGTGAATCACATTGAAGATTCCTCCTGGCCTAACTTTGGAAGTAGAGAGAGTTCTGAATAGGCCAAGCCATGTTTCTTCCACTTTGGATAATTTGTTAGGGCAGGTGTCTCAAACTTAACACTCAAATTCAGAAAAATATATTATCCCTAAGGAACCATTTTCTTATGTAATATTTGCAAGACATAGCCATCAAATCAAGTATACTTGGAAGGCTTAGAGAGAAGGGGTTTACTGAATTTTGTGTGTGAGAACTAGGGTGCTATCTAATTTCGGTCTTCATGACAAGTCCATGTCTTAATGTAGGCACTAGAAAAACTTAAAAATAGATATTTTAAGCTGTGCTCTTAATATTACTGAGTAGCACTTGGCCTCAAGTGAATAAACTTTAACTTGTTTTCTGGAAATGAGTTGCTGGAAATGAGTAGAATTGTATACAAATACATGTTTTCAGTTTTAACTATTATGGAAAAGATAAGCTTTGGCTTATTACTAGCCTTCCTTTTTCTTGGTGCCATATTAAAACATTCTACAGATAGCTTAGTTTTTGTGATATCATTATGTTTTGGAATATAGTCTGTTGGGATAGAGTTCAGAAAACACAGCCACACAGACAGATTGGTCGCATACAACATCCACATATAGTGAATGCACAGAAATCCCCTCGTTGTGATATGCTTAAACTCTTCCTAGTTCTCCATTAGAGATGCTAATGTTAATTAGGGCCAAGAAGAATTGTCCAGGTGCACACTGAGATGTCACAGGATGCAGATATCAATGCAACATGTGTCCCAAAGGAAAACTGTGCCCTTTAAAATCCGTATTCTCTCTCTTGCCCCTGCTAGCTATTGAATACTATAGGAAACATAAAATTTCCACTGCCGTTTATAAGTCTAGAGTTTTCACATAGCTAGTCCTACAAATAAAAGATAATTAAAATGATAGCTTCCCCATAAAGAAAAGAAAATGTCACATTTTTCTGTATTTCTTTGTAATTCATCAGACATGACACATTTTTGCCATTTTCCCCACCACTAAAAAGAAATCGCTTATATGATTTGCCTTCATTCATTTGCCAATTCATTCAACAGTTGGTTGCTGGGTTCCAACTGTGAACTTGCCAGGTAGTTTTCAAGTTGTTCACTCTGGAGTTGCTCTTGGCTGCCTAGGAAACACCAGCTTAAAACGTTTCTAAATGTACTGTTAACCCTCTGTTCTCACCATTTCACTTAGAACTTGTGTTTAGTATCTTGCCTGATGAAAATAGGTAGTTTGGAGCCATTTTAGTTTCTACCACTTCAAAGAGGATTAAATTTAACAAGATACAACTGCTACATAAGAAATTTAACAGTTTAAACCTTCACAACCCGGTTTGCTCGCTCGAGATCTAAGGCCAGATCTGAATTCTGATGGTTCTGAAACAAATCAGAATTCCAAATTGTTTTTTAGCCCCACAGAATTGCCTCAGAAATCAGTCCCATAAAGACTCTCCAGAATGAATGTCCAGATCTCACACAATTGGGACTAAATCAGTGGCAGTACAGTTTATGTGCTGTAGAACCTATGACCAACCAAGGCCGGTAACCTGGACCTACACATGGGAGAAAGATTTAAGAAATAAAAAGTTGCATCTAAGATATAATCTGACATGCAATAAAGTATCTGTGGGTGGCCCTACCCCTTGTTAACACTGGATGTAAGAGTTCCCTCTTGGTCTATGTCTAGAATTCTGACAGGTGCCGTGTGTGCCTCTTGTCTTTACAGATATCTCACTGTACGGTAGTTTCCAGACACAGTTGCAGTGCTAGTGCTCAGGTTAAAAAGGGGACAGGCACAGAGGAACAACAAAGCCAGGCCAGGAGAGTTTCTGTGTGTTTGGGTCCCCCGTTCTGTGGCAGCTGGCGGGCGCCCTGACATGGGTTCTCCAGAACTATTGCTTAAAGCACCAGTTCTGGAAAAGAGACTGTCCATAGAGGTCTCTGGATGTGCTGAAATCTGGAAAGAGGCATAGAAGGTCAGGTCTGGGTAGTCAAAGCAAAGCTTCTGAAAGGATCTCTACATCAAAGGAATGAGGGTGGGGGAGGGGATGGGAGAGAAATTTATGGTATCAGGAATCCCAGATCTAGAAAAATAGTAAGGACAGCAGATACTAGCATGCCTGGAGCTGGTGTTTCTGCCTTTGTGAATCAGATACATTGATTGTAGTCTGATATCTGGGTGCACTGCGTGCACGTACGGTCTCAATGTTAGGACAAAGGCCCCAACCCAGAGAAATTATTCATGTGGGGCTCTCAACATCCCCCAGCTCCACCTGGCAAGCATGAGGTGATTGGGCATGCAGGTATAAAAGGCGCCATGCCATGACAGGAGAGAATACAAACCATTCCAAGAAGGCATGATGTGTGTTCAAAGCAAAGGTAAAGCACTACCATATGCATGGAATTCTGGGAGGACACCTTAGAAGTAGCTACAGCAAATTTGAATGTATCCAACTTCTGTGCTCTTCCCTTCCTATTTGAAAAGGTCTCCATTTCCTCATATTCGGCATTCTCTGGACCAATATTTAAATTCTCCCCCAAAATGGTTGTTGGTTCCTGCAGCACTTTCTGATCCTAGCCACAAAACTGCTCTTTGGCCCTGTCTATAATTAATTATTAAAGAAAAATGTGTCCAATTATTTTCTTCCCTGTAGGACCTCAGACTGTAGGGCCATGACTCCTATGGAGAGCAAATGCCCTTGAAGTTTACAGTCATAAAGTTGCCCGTGGTTAGTTTAGGAGCAGCAGGACCCAGCCTCAGAACCAGCAACAAGGGCAAGTGGTGGCTTTTAGTTGTTTTGTCTTTTCATGGTCGTTTGTGCAGGATCCTATTATCCAGATTTACCTTCCCATAAGAAAAGATTGCAGGAAGATTACAGTCTGGATGACCTCAATAAAAGCAGCTTCACAGAAAGGCACATTTAAAGTATTCCAAGAGATCTAAAATCTTAAACTCTGAACATTCAGTCGGAGCAACAAGAAGCATCATTAGCTGAGAGCACAGAGTTCGGGTGGGGAAGGGATGCCAAAGAAAGAGAAGAGAGAATTCTTTAAAGACTGCAAAGAATTCTTTAATTCTTTAACTTGGAATAATTAGATATGTAAAGAATATTTTATACATGCACACAGGACTTTGGAAAGAGTGGTAGTAATCAGGTTTTTTTTTTACCATAAAACTCCAAAGTGTCTATAATAAAATAACACAGAGTTTGCTTTATTATAGAAATTTAATATACTCTTAAATGTAGAATTCTGTAGACACTGTTTTAATGCAGTTTTATGCTAGTGATAAACATCTACATAGTACATCAAAAGTAATAATGGTTTTCCGTAAAACTGAAAGTGACCCATTTGTTTTCAATGTAGCATATGTGAAACCACTCATCTACAACTTCTTAGATTATTAGCTTCCTTTTATCTCTAAAGATAATACATTCCAAGTTGGAGCTGTTTTATGATTCACCTTTAAGAAACAGAAAGATAAACTAATTTGGCAGTCATTTAGAATGAGCTGGAAAGTGGTATAAAGACCTTGGTTTAAAAATATATTCTGTTTTAAGTAGGAAAAAAAATTGTAGCTCCTTTATTTTAATGTTTGTTCCCCCCCCAAAAAATAATATTCCATACAACTCATTTTCAGAATGAAATAGCATATAATCAAAATAACTGCCACACATACAGTATGTTATACACCTAGCACAGTTGGTAGAAAGTCATCATTTAGCTCTCCTAAATACCCAATCTGGGCTTCAAACCTTTTCAGAAGCAAACATTACATTCATCATGAGAGCTTTGTGAATTGTAATATCAATAAGCAGAAGCTAAAATTACTCTGAACACATTACTTATCCTCAATATCAGAAATGGCTTTTTCAAGATTAAAAATATTTTATTTTAAATGGACAAATTCCAGACTTTCTGAAATCTAAAAATCATTGTTAGGAGTCACCCACAGAATGAAACATTCTTTCAAAAACTTTCTGAAACCATTTCAGTAAGCTCCTTTAACGTCATATAAGTCATCAAGAAAAATTAAAGACATAAAACTACTTCTAGCATCAGTTCTGCCTTTCAAAATATATAGAACCAAAATATGGCAGAAATCTATCATTTTAAATACCACTGACCACACCACACAGTCATATCACATCATGTTGAAATAAGTGTGCATTATTTAGCTTATTTTGAAAGGGGTACTCAATGACGAAATTTAATGCACAGATGATTTTGCACAGAAATGTTAAATATTTATGTTTTTCTCTAAGAATTAAATATCTGGCAGTTAGCCAAAATAGGAATTAAGCTGGAATCAATCAAACAAATGTAATGGAAACAGTTCCTCACTTTCAAAGAACATACAGAAGTGTATAGACCCCTCTTCATTGTTGTCATTACACAGGAGATTGTATAAAAACTGTCAAGAACTGCTTTCAAGGCATCTGCTGCCCTAGAATATATTTGTTTCATATTTGTTGCTGACAGATATGAAGCTTCTGAACATCCTTTCAGAAATGGTAAAAGGCCAGAATCCTATTAGCAACTAAGAGAACATCATCGTCTCCCTGGTTCATACTCTCTTTTCAGACATTTGTAACTAGGACCACAAAAAAATCATCCAGGTTTTATCAGCAAGTACAGGTGCTCTATATTGCCATTGCCTTTAGCATGAAGAGATTATTTTTTTAAGTATGAGAAATGAAAATGAAGTCAAGCATTCAAGGTTCCAAGTCAGTACCCTATCCTTTGCCTTATATTCGAGGTTAGTCAGAGATACATAGGATCCAAAAAAAGCTGACCTAAGTAGGCAAAGTTTGTAAATCTAAAAAAGAAAAGAGTTGCATTCTAGTAAATGATATCATTTAATTAATGATATTGTATTAGTCATAGACTTTGTTTACGTGTCATTAATGTTCTTGTTGGTTTGTTCACCTTTAAGAAGTAATGTTTAAAGTTGGCTTAATATAGAACTCTTAAATGACAAAATAAAAGTAACAGTACACACCATTTCCACATAGGAATATTTTTTTATTTTCACCTTTTAACTGTCTTTATGATGTCTTTTTATTTTAGACAAAGATACTATAAATTTGAGAGAGGCGTTAAGTGACTTGCCCACAGTCTCACAGCTGAGATCTTCTGACTCTCTCCAGTGCTCTTATGGGAAAAGAACAAAAAAAAGGGACTTTTTAATATAATTATAGTTTACTCTAAAAACTTTAGATTAAAAAGTTTCTGTGATGTTCTGTGCTGCAGTTTTGGCTACACTAATAAATCCAAGGCATATTGGAAATACCCATATGCAGTTAAAGGAACTATAATTCTTACATTAAAACTAAATACTTAAGAAGTTACAAAGGTAGATTTCAACTCAGCACAAAGAAAGATTTCACAACAATTGAAACTAACCCAAAAATGGAGTGGAGGAGAAAATTGGCGTCTGCTCCCCAACATCAGAGTTGTTCAAGTGGAAGTAGCAGGGCTTCTCACATCTCAGAGAGCCTGTGATTGTCTGAATTCCCTTCCCACATTGAGAGTCTAAGATTGTAAAATATGCCCTGGACTGTCTTTAGCAAAACAACCCAAAGATTCTCCTATACCTCTTTGAAGTTGCAGATACTTAACGGCTAGGGAAAATTCATCCCCAGGACCCCAACAAAAGCTCTTCAGTTTTGTAATTAAGTCACACCAATAAATAGCTGCTTTTCTTCCTCTCTACATCACCAAATGGAAAGGTATTCAAGGAAAGCAGTTCTCTAAAAACCAACAGAGCTAGAGACCGACACAGGTCTTATACACCTATGTGTAGAGAGACATTAAAAATAATATGCCGACATCAAGCTTTCGGCAAGGCACCAATCTGATAACTCGCACTGGATGACATCCAAGGTGGGATAAATAGCAAAGTGAAGCTTATGCTGGTAGAAGGGTTTGTTTTGATTTCTTTTAGAATAAAACATTTCCATATATAGGCATGATAAAAATTGATCCATGTAATGTGGTATCCTGAGGTGTTCAATATTAAGACGTGAGAAGATGATTCTTTTAAGGGCCCCATAATAACTCCAGAAAATTCAGTATTACTTAATTTCTTTTTCATTTTCCCCTTCATCACAATAGCTATTAGTTTATGCCCTGAAGCATGAAGACTGCACAGCCACTGTAATTTTACCCAACCCAGGGAGTGTATCCACAGCAGCTGCTCTTACTCATAAAGTCTCAGTTCATTTGTCAATATAAAGCTATGTCATTGAAAACTGTCATATAAGTGATCTCATGAACGAAATAGGTGTTTCATAAAACACAATTTACTGTTTTCCATTTATAGCACAGCTTTACAATTTCTAATGTATGTTTCAGAAAAGAGGAAAATGTTCTATTTCTGTATATATTCTTTAAAATTTATCACATTTAGTGGATAAAAGGCTCGCTTGTCAAAATAACTATTTTTTGAGTATCCATTAAAGATAATGAGTGAAGTTCAAGGTCCCAAGGAAGAACATAAGGGGAAACGTGTGTGCATAGTTGGAGGAGCTTTCCTTTGCCTTATTTATATCATGTAACTTGAAAGTGATTGAAGTCCATAGGATGACTCTAATGCTGAGTAAATGGTAAGAGTAACAGATGTATAGAATCTGTAGAATCTGCTGTAGTGTTTTTCTTCCATGCACAATTTCATAATGGCCATTAGAGTAATGATTACAACATCCTTCATTTTGATGTCTCTGGAAGATACTGTGACAACCTGAGATTCCAAAGTACATCCATTTTTCTCACCTGATGTCATTTTACTTGATAAAGAATTTTAATAAGTTACCCAAAGTTAAATAACAATAGCACATGATCTTGTATGGGTTCAGGCTCATTCTTGGTCTCCACTTTCCTTCATGTCTCATGGAATTCAATCAGTTGTCTGGTATTTGATATTTTTTATGGGAGCCCATCACTACCTCTGAAATTATGCCAAAGGGTAACTAGGAACTGACTCCAAGCTCAGTTCATGAGGTCCCTGCCTCAAAAGAGACAAGATGATTCAAATAAGTTAGGAACATATCAGAGACCATATAAATGAATAGGAAATTTAAATTTAGTAACTAACTACTATATACTAAGCACATGTATATGAATATATTCCCTCCCCACCCCCCATCTCCTTGATGTTGGTGCACTTATCAGATGATGCTGATTTAAAGTTCAATTCAAACAGTTGAAAAGTGACACCTGGACTAGAAGCTCCTCATTGTCTAGTTCACAGATCCCTGTTCCTTTCACCATGCAGCCCTGTTTCTCTCTAAAGACACCAGGAGTCCTAGTTGACAGACATTAAGAAAAAATGTCCTCCTTTATCCAAACTGAATTCCCTGTTTTGAAAAAATAAGCTTGTAGTTTCTGAAAATATATTTCACCCTGAGTTCTCCCTACCCCTCCCATATAAAGACCTGCAGGTATTTTCAATTTTACAATGTTCTTGTCCATATCAGGGACTTCAAGATGTTCCAACATGGAGTTGCTTTAGCACTCTCCTCTCCCCTTCAGCGACAGGAAGAACATCAAAGAGATGGAGTTAGAATACCGCAGCACCCCTCTTTTCTCCTGAGTGATTTTCTAGGTGCTCACCTCCATGCACACTCCATGATTCCCCCCAGCTGAGGAGAGCTACACAAGCAATGCCCTTCATGAGCTCCCTGCTCTAAGCCAGTCTTCTGTTTTTTAGAGACTAGACAATGCAAATTGATGAGGAGCAGATGGTTTTGTCCCCTTCACACAGCTGATGTTCATTCCCTTTGGCGTAATCCTTGAAATGGATGTTAAGTTCAATTCAAAAAAGGCCCCAGTATATCAGACAGTTGGTAGTGTCTTGTGAGACCTGAGGAAGGGGTTGGCCAGAACTGAACTTGACTTTAATACAAGACCATGTTCTATTATTGTTTAACTTTGGGTATTTCTCCCCTAGGAGGAGGACAGAGGAGAACTAACCAGCTCCAGGACCAAGGTAAGAGGGGAGTTTTCTTTCAAAAGAATGGGTTCCATCCATTTGAAGGAAACCCCTCCCCCACCTGTTTTTTAATCCCTTTTTCTTTATACATTTATATTTTTTAACCCACCAGCACTAGGAAAAAAGCTTGCCACTTGTGCATAATAGTTATTTGGACATTCACTTAACAAAGGTTATAGTAGGGAAAAATAAAAACCCTCAACACATCATATACGTTAAAGGCTAAAGCATTTCTGTTTTCCATCATCATTAAATACCAGTGCCAGTCTTCCATTAAGGATTCAATTATTACAGAGGCCTAAGAAAATTGTCATCAATTGTTAATTTTTCTATACATAGAATATGGATAGTTTCTGTCAGTCATACCATAATGGGCAAGGGGTTACAAAAATATAAAACTGAAATCCAAAAGTGTTTCTATAGAAGATAAACAATTTTTAACATTTTTAACTAAAAGATGCAGCAATACAATTTAAATGATACCTAATTTGAAATATGGACAGGCTGCTTTTGGTCCAAAGTAGTATATAGACAATGAGAATTTTGAGATGCTATATGAAAACTGTGGTTAGAAAATAATAAGGAAGGGAGGAAATATTGCCTTGCACTTTTTCCTTCATACTTATACACCTCTTCCCAGGATTGTTTTATATTACCTCTAAATTTTCCCCACTGTTACCTCTCACTTTGTATGTTGTTATCCATGGAAATCATCAGTATTCCTGCTTTTTGTATTTTATTTCAAATTGGTCCTTCCATAGCGGAAGAACAAATGAGAGAATTTCAAAAGCATCCAGATTTGAGATATTAGAAGAAAGGCGGATGTGTGGATTATGAAGGGACTAGCAATCATTCTTTGTCATTGTTACCTGGAACTGGTGCGGCTTGAGTAGCTGTGGGATCTCATAACTGAGTTACTTAGGGCTCAAAAAAAGGGAAGAAATGTGAAAAAATTGTGAGAAATTAGGCAATTTGTTGCCATTAGATGGTCATCATAATCTTTCAGAAACATGTCATTTTCTTGCAAACATGTTTAGAATCTTAACTCACGGTAGTTGGATTATTATAATTTTGTAATGAAGGAAATAATTTCTGAATGATATATTTTTGTTAGAGGCAGTTGTCTTCTGAGCAGGAACCAGGAACCAGAGTGGTCATGAGATTAGGAACATATGTGAGAGAACACATAAGATAGGAATTTGATTTTAATAACAATACACATGATTTATGTAGATAATGATATTGTAATGGCCGCCCAATCCAGAAACCTAAGCATTGCATTTTGTTATGAGTTTGATCAAAACTAGTTTTGACTTTCTCAAACACTGATTCACTTAATGAGTTTACAGTATACTTCAGACATATTATTCATTCCTGATTTATTAATTCCTGAATTTTAATAGGCCAGATTTTATGGATAGGCTAACCAATCTGTCAAAAAAAGAAAATTTTTAGTGGACTGCATATGTGTTAGATTATGCCATCCACACATTAGTTATGTCAAGCAGATTTCTTGTGTATTTAGAATTCTTAGGAAATATGGTAACCTCATTCAGGGAAAGAATCTTGGTTCTGCAGTGACTTATTTTGTATAGCCTAAAATTGAGATGAAACACATTTTTTTTCCTTTTATTTTCTAGTGAAATGACAATATCCATCTCACAGTAATTGCATTCCATTTACCAGGTACATTAAAAATAGTTTATGGAAGCTTAAGAAGTACCCAATTTATGATGAGGAACAAAAACTGAAAGACTGTGTGATGTGTTCTAGTACTTATACCAATAGCGGCGAAAGTAAGTGAGACTACTCTAGGAATTTAAACTTTTCTTACGTTTTTTTCTCTTAGAATCACTTAATAAAAATAAGAGACTATAAGTCTGTTTTGAAATATAATTAGGAGCCCTTTTACTCTCAAAGACAAGCACATCTGTGTCATCACCTAAGTCAAAAACTTCAAAATCTTTGAAAGGCACAAGGATTTAGAATTGTTAAGCTTGGGCTATTTTCAGAGAATAACTGAAAAGCCCCCTTTGAATTCCAAGTTCAGACAACTTCCGTTCAAAATCCCATTTGCAAATAATCCCTATTTCCTCTTTATATCACTTAATTTCCTTTTTCTCTTTGTGCTATTCTCCCACCAAAAGAAAACCAAACTAATTTTTAAGGTAGATGAAACAAGATCATTTAAAAGACATTTCAAGTCCTATATTCTAAGTTACATCAAATACTACTCCATTGCTAAGAAATCTGAAACCTTAAATGAAAGGGAAAAACCAAAACTTTATTTTTTTCTCTCAAGAATTTGGTAGGAAATTTAGAGTGTATACAAAGTGTATATAAATTAGACATAGTGAATTAAATACATATTTAAATATGTGGTAAAATAAATCTTAATCAAATTAAACCACACATAAAGTTGGCATTTACAATCTGTTGAAGATATGTAGAATGTGGAATGTCTAAAATGTACTGAATTACATTGTTCTAAGTAGTAAATTTAGTAACAGAAGTATTTTCTAAAAGTGGTGTGTTTTATTTGCAACACTTAAAATAGACTAGAACTGAGTTATAGAAATGCCATTATTTGGGATTTCATCTTAGAGCTTAGTTCAGAGTGTCAGAGTTCCCTTGATTTTCACAACAAACTTGGCTTTGTTTTTATCATCTCATGTTCTTTTCCTTGTCCTGCTACACACACACACACAAAAAAAAACATAATCCCTTTAACTATGTCACTGAAATATCATCTTTGATTGTGTTTTTCATACAAAGGACCCATTATTTCCACTTTTCATAAAGACAACTAGTGTCAATAATTTTTGTCCCTTTTGTCAACACTTGCTAGACAGTTTTGAAGCCTTTCATTTCTTATTTCATGTATCAGATCTTCCCCAAATCTACTAGATTCTGTGGTCAGAGGATTCCCTTTTATTATCCAGCACACTAGTCTTTATTTTAATAAGTTGCTTGCAAAGTAGCACATCCAGATAATTTGTTGAGATATCAATTCTACATGTAGTGACGTCATGCTTACTCTATTTCTCGCCTTGCATTAGGACCAAGAATGGTATAAGTGACCATAAGACAGAGCTGCTGTCCTCCAAGGAGAAAATACGTACAGAGATGACATTGTAAAGTACTGTATGACTCAGAGCGAATGTGAGTGCTCCAAATAATTGATGTCATCTTCAAAGAAGTAGGAGATAGATAGAATCTAGAGTGTGCAAAGTTCAGATGTATAAGTTGATAAATATTCCTTGAATAAATAAGTCTAAGGTGACAACTGGAACATAGTAAGTGCTTTAGAAAGACTAAGAGAAAAAAGAATTCCTTTAAAGGTTTTATCAACATTTCTTTGGGACTGTAAGAAAAATAGGTCAGTTGGAGAGAGGTTCTATTTGGGGAATATGGGTGGTCAAGAAATGGGGTTTCTGAATAGAGAGCCACAGGTTCCCATGCCACCTTTGCTGTTTACTATAGCCCTAACCCAGATCAATGAGAATATGAAGAACTTGATACAGTGTCTGGTTCAATAAATTTCAACTTTAAAGGTACATATCAGCTGAATTTTTAGGACACTTGGTTGCCAGGAAAATTAGAGTAGAATAGCATCTTGGAGGCATGCATAAGTCATTGAAGTCTTTTTTGACAAAGCACTATGAACAAGTAGAAAAATATATGATTCTGACTGGGTAGCTGAGGATGGATTAATAAAGTCAGTAGAGCTTGTCTCAGGCAATAAAGGCTTTGATTAAGGTGATACCAATCTGATAGAAATGAAAATATAAATTTGGGAGGCATTTTTCAGAACAGCAGTTCTTAATGAATTGGCTATAGGAAAGGAGAAATGAAAATTCAGTGATGCGATGAAGATTTTGTGATTAACTTTGTTGTTTTATTTACTTATTTATTTTTATAGTTCTGGGAAAAATTTCTGATCCCTTATGCTGGAACTTCCTTATAATGCTGTTCTTGGGAATCTACTGTGATGTGTCCCAAAAGATTAGAACTTATATTATGAAGAACCTTGTATGTATCAAAATAGGTCTATTGTAGTTTAACTTGGGGAGAAAATAAATGTTACCATCCAGTTAAATCAAGACATCGTATAGGTTTTTGGCATTGTTTTTTAAAGGAAGTATTTCCTTCTTGGATAATTGGGAAGTACCAGTGCAGTTAACAATACCCCCTGCCTTTGCAGTTTAATATTAGCTAAAGGAGTATTTAACTAGGGGTCAGAAGTTGCCAGTTTACTAGTACAGGGACTAGATGGGGCAAAGCTTACTAAGAGATGACCCCTACAGAACCTGACAAATTTCTTGGAAGGAAAAAGAAAAGTTCTCTTAGAGAGCCATGGGAAGGATGAATAAATAGTTCAATTACATAGAACAGAAGGCAAAGGCATCTCAATCTGTGGGAAAGAGCACTGGACCAGAAAACAGAAGACCTGTGTCCCCAGCTGGCTTTGGTGAGCAAGTCACCTAACTTTCATTAGGCCCCAGTGATTACATCTGTCAAACGAGGAGGTTGGGGACAACCTCTAACCACACTGACTCAACAGTTCTAGGATTCTGGTTCTTTAAGATAATTGCTGGGAGTTTTTAAGCATCAGCCAAGGATGGAAAAAAGAAAGATGGTCTGTGGTCCATGGAATAGTTTAGAATTCTGGAAATTGTATGAAGGGAATCAGGAGCTTGGCTGTGGAGGTAAAAGTACCAAAGTTAGGCCAGGGCCAGAGTCCATGCAGCCAGTCTGAGGCCAGGCAGGGCGTCTGCATAAATGACCTCGTGTGAGTGCTAGCCACCAGCAAATTAGTTTGTTTGTTTTGAAATTCTATTTAAAAATACTAATAATCATAATATAAAAAAGTGAATGATAGCCAGAGATAGCGACAAGCACTTCCCAGACCAGGTAGATGTGATCTCACCTTGAAACAAAGCCCTCCTGGTGTTGATTTGTCACAGATAATGATCATAACAATGGGGAGGCTCTCGGTAGGGACTTGATCCCATATAATTGCAAGCAGCATTGCAAGGCCACTACAAATAATATTTATGTTATTTAATGAGAATAAAAGCATTATTGCAATGTTAAGAAAAAGTTAACTTTTGACTGTCAAAATATTTTAAATTTTCATTGATCTAATTTAGTTTTATTTTATTGACCTGACATACAGTCTTTTAAAAAGCCCAGTACATGATGTTTTTGCAGAATAATCACAGATCTTGAGGCTAATATGCTGCAAGTTCCTTCCTGCCAAATCACAGTCTTAAAAGCACTATTATTCTGGAGCCACCATTGATCCTAGAGATATTTTTATTTCTCTTAATAATTAATTGAAAAAATAGTGCTGTAGAACCTAAGAGTCACTTTTGATCTGTGTTCGATTGTCCTTCCAAGCTCTGTGAACTCCCTGAAATTGTGTGCCAGCCTGTGGTTTGGCATGTTCATGAGCTTTTCCTGAGAAAGTACCCAGAGCTTTCACTTACTTCTTAAAAAAGGTCCCCAAGGGAAGACACAAAATTCTTCTGTTATTTAAAAATAGACAAAATCGTGAAACTATCTGTATGATATATTTAAAAGACTGTCTATAAAGTGACTCAACATTAGAAAATATCTGAATAAATTACTGGAAGATATCTTTGTAAAAATCAAAGTCATATTCCTCAGACCAAGTTCTCAAATAAGAACTAGGCATACAAACTCCAGAGAATACACAATTTAGTAACAATTCCTGAAATCTAGTCCAGTATCTACTTAATTTGTTCTATTCTCTGATTAACTCAGAGTGAATAAAGCAAAGGTCTCCATACACTAATATTTATAGATATTATCCAAAACCAAAACAAAGACATGTCCTTCCCTAGCAAAAGAAGTTTCAGACACGCATTATAAATCATGCTGGGTCCAAATCGTCTTACCACATAAAAATCTTTCTCTCCCAATTTTGATATTAAATTATTGATCAATAATCCCATTTCATGCAAATCTTACTCCTCATTGCATAAACAAACTGGAGTGAAAGCTTAATATCTTTTTAAAACATTCTTATGTATTTATAGAGTAATTTGACCCAATTTCTGCCTTTAAAATGAGTGCACAAATTCACAAAGCACAAAGAGCCCTGTGCTTGTTTACTGGAAGGAATAATTTGGGAAGAAAAGTAATAGCATGGCGACAAGTTAAATTGAAAACTTAATAGAGCATTGATAATGGTGAGAAATGGTTAGTCTTCCAGGCTCCAGTAACTGAGAAACTGTACAACTTGCAAGCAAATGTCTTTCCTTAGAATCAGATATATTTAGTTTTTAGCTCTTTATCATTTTATGCTTATTGATTTTTATTTATTTTTTACATTTTCTAGATTGGTGAAATATTTCCTTTTCTCAGTAAATATGAATTGACTTGATACAGACTTCTGGGATTTTCTGTCAATTCTCAGTCTTTTTGCTAACTTCCTCCATGCCCCTTTAACTTCAGGGACACCTTGTGGTTAATTAAACCACAAATTTAAATAAATTTAAAATAAATCCTATATAACATTTGCTCCTCCCTACTTGTCTTATGTTGTTTGAGATAAAATTTCCTTTATGCAACTATTGACAGTGCAGCCAAGATTTAAATAACTGAGTGAATGGTCTATGCAGGATGGTTAGTATTCATTTTTCATGAAATTTTCTATTTTCTTGTTAGAGTGATCCTGGAAAAGTTTCTGCATATATTTATCTGATGCATAACAGTTGAAATCAAATGAGTTTTCCAATTTGAAATTTTAGCTTGATTTCAAAAAAAGAGATACAGTAAATAGGTGGTAAGATGGAAAATAAAAGACAAGTTGCATATTTTTAATTCCTGCAAAAAAATCAAAAAAGACTGTTTTCTTAGGATCTCTAATAATTGTGTAAAGAACATAATCGCCAGCCTTGGCATCTCCTTTTCAAAAAACAACAATATATACAGTACATGTTTTTTTTTAAATGGTCCACTTGGCAGGACTCAACTCTACTCACTATCACATTCATTTAATTCGGCCTAAGGGAAAAGACTCACCTTGTTTATGGAAACGTGTGTGATCTCTCTAGGTCACTAAGAGTTCTATTAACCTCCTGCAGATCCCATCTGATGGGGCAGTCATAATTGATGCAATTATTACTCCTACTTCTCTACCTGCCTGTTTCCTTAAAATAAGGTAGAACTTTTGTGGAAGCCAAATGCCTCACAAGTCTTTCAGCCTTGAATAGAAGCACAAAACCAAGTGGCAAACCACATAATTAGCATCAATGAAGGTTTTTCTAAGGTACTTGAGAATAATTCCTAAATTCTGCTTCTTCCACAAATTTTTTTAATCAAAAATAGAATACATACTTTGGTTTGCATAAAACAATTCTATTAGTCATTATAAGGTAATTGAGAGGACCTCTTTTTTTCTTTTACTGATTATGAAAGTATTACTTTGCATTGTAGACAGTATGAAGTGGGTGGGGAAGCATTAGCAATAAAACACATTCTAAAGCCATCATAATCCTCCACTCAAAGATAATGATTTGTTGTTTTCTTTCCAATTTTTTTCCATTAACATTAAATATCTATGACATATAGTTTACCCTCAAATTAGAATCACAATGAATACACAGATTTGGTTTTTGTTTCATTTAACATTACATTGTAAGCACTTTCCCTTGTCATTATAAACTTTTAATAGTTATAAAGCATTCAGACATACGGATTATTGGTACTTATCAATGCTGTCACTTGGAATCTTTGTAAAAATGTAGATACACTGACCCCAGGTCAAAAGAATCTGATACGACAAGGTTAGACCTGAGCTTCTGTATTTTAATAAGTGGTTCTGATATCCGAGTCAAGCTTGAGAACCACTGTTGTGCTCTTCTGTTGGTCATAGAGATTGCCTTCAATGTTTTGCTACATACATGTACTATGGGCCTTACTATAAATTACTTGGCTAATATCATTAATTTCTTAGCATTGATTGCAAAAACGGGAATTATGATCAATATTTAATAATTAGATAATTACCAAGGGTAAGGATTGTTTTAAAGTTTTTGTTGCATAAAGCCAAATTTTCTTTCCAGTTTTTAATTGTACCATCAGTGTGTGAGGATGCCCACCTTTGAACATTATATTTGAGCATTATTTGGCTATACTGAACATTATTGTCACTTTAATCTCTCCCAACACGAATGCCAAAAAAATGAATTTGCATTGTCTTAATTCACCTTAATTTGATTCCAAGTAAGGTTAAATTACTTTTGTATGATTTGTATTTCTTCCAGTGTAAATTATTTACCAATATCCTTTACAGATTTTTAAGATATTTTAAAGGGATTATTTATATAATTTCTTGTTGAATCACAAAAAATTAAGTTTTTAAAAAATATATTAATATTTATTGGGGAAGCTAAAAAAATTCTAACATCATTCAGATAAATATTATGGACATTTTAACAGCTAATTTAAATTCCATAGTAAGTTTAGTCTGGAGAGAACACTTCTGTTAAGAGAGCACAGGACTAAAATTGAGGAGAGTATATATAATTAATGTGTATATATGTGTATATAATTAATGGATTCTTTCTTATAAGGATAATAGGCACTAGCACCACCACACAGTAGTTTAGACAAAAAGTGTATTGGATACATATATTACTCAAATCATAGCCAACAATATAATGTTCATCCTGCCAAGTAAAATGGAATTGAACTTGTTTTAACCAGACTAAAAAATATATTGCAAAGGATTTCACAAACTACATGTACCCTGAATAGTCTGTGTGCAGACACTGATAAAATCTTACCTTTCTATCGTCAGTCCTTTTACTGTAAGATTCACAAAGCCAGGAAATCATAAAAATACCTAAGAAACTTAAAATTCCCTCTATTTAGGCAGACGTTTTATCAGATGTAAACATTAATACCTTACCAACAGAGAAGTGTGCTCTAGAAGTAAATATAATGAGTAAGGCATAAAGTAAGCAAATGAGCATACCCAAACTTATAGAATTTAATAGTGTTTTTTTCTATGAAAGAGTAGAAGGTAAGAAACAACTATCTTAACCTGAATTAAGAATGCTTTTATAATATGAAAATCTTACTTTGCCCCAAATTTAAATATGGCATAAGCTTAGATCTGTTAGTTCCCACTTTAAAGTTTTTGTTTTATATGGTATTTCAACAAGCTTCTCATAACAAAAACAAGACCCAGCTGGTAGGGCAGTGATGTACGGATTTCCATAATCTCAAACTCAGTTATAGGAAATAACAGGATTAAAAGCTCTTAACAGTTTTCCAAGGATCATGTAATTTGTCTAAGTGAGCATTTTCCTTCCAACCTGATGAAGAGCCCCCACACGGCATTACTATGAAAAACAACTTTTTGGAAAAGGATTTTTCTCAACCAGTTTCTCTAAGGCATAAAAGGCAAAAGCCGAGAAGGCAGTTACCTGGGCCCTGTTGCAAGCAGTCTATAAAAGGTAGTTGTCAACACACCCCTGCTTTTGGTTCTCAAATCCAGCAGGGGTGTAATGGCATGGGTTGTTTCTTTCTCTCCTTCCATGTTTAAATGAAAATAATGCATTTCAATTGAAATTCTCCCATAAAAAAGCTGCATGTAATAGAATAAAAGGAATATTTAATGTAAGAAGTAATCCACAATATTTTTCTTCTATCTCTTATCAGCAAATAACTGTTACAGCTTCTCTGGTTCATAATCAGGGCAATAACATCCCTTATCATCTCTGTGTGTTTCTAACATTGATTTTGAAAGCTCTGTCTGAAATGTATGAAGGGAATTCTAAAGCAGTAATAAAATGTGCCACAGCAAGGATCAGCTTTCCCTGCCCTTCATTTACCTTACGCCTAAGGAATGACTTCCTGCGCTTTGCTTACTATGACTTCCTCATTTTTTTGCGTGGATAAAAAATACTTTTTAATCTATTCTAGAAAAATGAATGAAGTAATAATGTATATTTTAAAAGTCATTTAATGATTGTTATTAATGAAATGTAAGAGCGATGTGTTCTATGAAATAGAACAGATGTTCAGATATCCTTACATACGTGTTTTATGCTACAGCTTAAGTAGTAATCAAAGGATCTTTTAGACCTAAACTGATTATCTAAAAAATATTCCATCTTTTAGTCAAACAATTGTGGAAAACAGGCAGTTTTAAAAGTCACAGAATTCTTGAAATCCTGAAGACTATTTCTAAATATTACTTACAACAGTGCCTTCTATGCATCATGAAGGAAAGGTGAATTTTGCATGATAGTATAAAGTGATCTTTATCAAGTATCACTTGTTTCTAGAAGGAATACATGTGTATTAATTGTGAACTGGATAGTGACTTACCTTTTGGTCAAGTGTATAATTTAAACAAATATGTAATTTTAACCAAATTTTAAACAATACACACATACATACACACACATATGGATAGCAGTGTGAAACTAAACTGTTTTTACATGGCCTATTAGATGGTATTAGAAAGACAATGTCTTAGAATAATTTTGTAGAGAGCTTATCTCCAAACAATTTTCTCAACATAAAGCCTTTTTTCTTTATCCATTTCTTTATTTTGCTTTTTGTTTTCTATTGTGCTGTGAAACTGTCTTTAGATATGGCTAATAACCCTGTTAAATAACCCTCTCATGAAATGGTTTTAGTTTTATCAAAGGAGTAGTCTAAACCAACATATAAAATAATTGGGCTCTCATCTCACTTAAAAAATCTAATATGAATGGTTAAGACTAAAATAAAGTGAATTATAAATGTAATTTTCTCCAAAACAGAAGATTTTAATAAGTAGGCTTAATTCATTATATGACAAATTTATTTATTTTCTTATGGACTCAAAATAACTTAAAATAAATTAAAACAATTTCTTTCAACAGATTTTTTTTTTAATAGATGTCTCTTCAAATATGTATTCTTCTACATTTCAGTCTAGTCTTCTGGTGATTAAACTGCCAACCTATATTGTTCACTTTAGGAACAATATTATTTTACATCACCAATGTGGTACTTTCTTGGAATTGTGGAAATAGCACATTACTTAATTAGCATGTAGTAAATGGCAGTCTAACTCTTTGGGAGAGTTAATTTTCTCTTAGTGTGTGGTTTACTCATGGGGAATGTTTACTCTCCAGGTAGATCAGGCCAGCACAGCAATGGGAAATACACGCCATTTACCTGAAATATTACAAACACATTTTAAGAGCATAAACATGTTAGCAGGCTGATTAGTGGTGAAATATGCAACACTTTTTTTATTAGTCAAATAAATGATATTTCACTTGCAAATCAGTGTTCAAGTGCTTCTCATTAATATGGGGTTTTTTGATTTATCTGTAATTTAAGTTGGCATTAAATAATCACCAAACTCAGTATTTTTTAAGTAGCATAGCACAAACTATACCCAAATTCTCTCAGTATGAGTCATTCCCTAGATATAACAGAGATTCTGTTAAATGCTGGGAAAACCTCTCAAGAGAGTTAAGGAGTTAATGAATAATCATTTAAAAACTATAACTTGAAAGAAAGAAACTAAACACATGAGAGACAAGAAAAAAAAAAAAACACCAACCCTATGACACTTTTTTTAATCCCCTAGGAGAATAATTAGAGTATTCTACCCCTGTTCTGTAGAGATAAATGTGGAGAAAATCTATTTCAGAGTGTTTGTTTGCAAAGTCCATAGCACATGCAGCATAACTTCCTGGGGCTTAATTACTCAATCTAAACAATCAAATTGGATATGTGACCCTAGTTTCTAAAACAGCATCCAATCAAAACAAAATTCTAAAGCTTTTCCTGAGAGCTGCTTCCACCTTTTTCTTGACTATTCTGATTCCGGGCCAGGAAAGATAAATCACACCTGGAAATCCTAGTGGCTGAAACCAACTACATTAAACAGAGAAAAAGACTAAACCCACACAAATAATAAAGGGAATAATAATTAAGCCATACTCTTTTTTTTTTTTTTTTGGTCAGGAAATCAGTACACAAAAATTAGTAGCTGGCTTATTGGTTTTTTTATGCCGTTATGTTTTTCCTTCTCCGAATGAATTTTCGTTTCACTCTTTTTTTGGTCGTTGACATTCTTAGAGGCAGAGGAACTCAAGACACAATTCTTTCTCAATTACTAGTAATTTCAAGTTTATTACAGTTCTGAAAAAAAATTTATGTAGCTGGTCGATGATGATGTCAGTTATTTGACAATAAATGAACTGTGAAAGAGAACAGCATCCAATACTACATGTTTAATGCACTTTAAAATTAGTCACAATTGCCTTTGGTTTGGACTCTGGTGGAAGGGGCTGCAAGATTGGCAAAATGAGAGGTTTATTTAGCGTCTGGGAGAAGCTTATAAAAGAGCTTAAGTCCTCATTCCTTCTAACATCTTAACAGCTGTGCAGTTTCTTACAAAATATGTTTTATCGTTTCAAGAAATGCTGTTAACCTCGCAGTTTTAAAACTGAATGAACAAGGCCTCTTGGACAAATTGAAAAACAAATGGTGGTACGACAAAGGAGAATGTGGCAGCGGGGGAGGTGACTCCAAGGTTAGCCTCAATGTCACCAAAAGCGGGTAAACAGTATGTAAAGTAATCGGTGCATCTGCTGGGAGACATCATTTGGATCTACAAAAACCACCGAATTGCTAGCAAATCCCTTCACAAATTGAAGTATGCAATTACTGTCAAAGCAAAAATATTTGCAACCAGTATCGATTTGGGGACACACTAACAAACCTAATTAAAACAGTCACATAACATCCCTGGTTTTGAAGAGGTTGTAGATCAGACACTGTGTCTCCATCGGCTTTGGCTTCAGAAAGCCTGGAAGCATGTGCGTGTGAGAGCAAGCCATTCAGTGAAGAGAGGAGGGAGAACAGAGAGGGTGAGTCAGTCTTGTTTTCCTTTCTTTTGCATGACCAGAACAACTATGAAATGTTTTTAAGTAACATCAGTCAGCTGGATGCAACCTAGATCTGTCTAGAGTACTTTCTAGAGACTCATTTATCCACCTGAAACTCAGGTTTACCTTAAATAGCAAGTTAAATAACAAATCAGAGATAGTCATGTGGACTTGACTCTTTTTTTTTTTTTTTTGCCTTTCATAAATGGACCAGACTACATCATGATCAGGCTGCAAAAAACAAACCAGTGAAGTATTCTCCTCACTGCATCTCTGTCTTAGTTTCTGCTTCATTAAAAAAAAATTATTTGACATTTCTAAGCACTGTCTAAATTTTTTTAAAGGCATATGATTAACAGAAAGTATTAACTAGTGTCCCCGAATTCTTCTTCATTACATAGACACCAAAACACAATCCAGATAAGGAAATACTTGGACTAAATTTTCTTTTCTAACACATCTTCAATTATTATGTCAGAATATTGAAAATTTTCAGGTATATAGTCTTCTTTTCAGATCTGGATTGTTGCCCAAAACAGGAAGTCCCAATTATCTTCAGGTTCTTTATTGGACTGTACATTCTCTCCCTTGGTAGCCAACCCACAGAAGGATGCTCTAATTTCAGGGCACCCCTGCCAGTGTAGTTGCTAACCTACCCCTCTTCCTATGCTGCTCACTTGCCCCTCACTCCCTGTCTAAGAAGCCTTTTGAATTCAGCCCACTTGTATGTACCCACATGATAACCAACCCTGTTACAGGAGGGGTAAGGATCAACTTTGCCAAAGAAATGTTCATGCTACACAGGGAGGCATAAAAAGAGGTGACAACAAAATTGTGTGACCTCAATCCTGATCATCCTTCCCTGATCCTGAGACAGAGCTGAGTCCTGGGAGGAAAAGAGCGGAGAGAGAGAGGCTAGAGAGCCCTCAAAGGTTCTCGGGGATGGTTCCTTTCAAGATGCCACCATTGAGGGCACCAAGCCCATGTTCTCCTGAGTACTTATTCTTTTATATATTTTGGAGCCTATCTTGCCTAGAAGGTTTTGAGAGTTTCCATAAAAATATAAAATGTAAACATATATTTGTACATGTATACAGAAAAAAATTATTCAAGTTGACACTAATCAAATTTCTCCATGCAAATTGAAATGTAAGAACATGTGCTAAAAAAGCACTAGAGAAAATAAAGAACACAGATGTTTTATTCTCTAAGGAAAATTGTGCTTGCAAATTTTTATTTCTATTGCAAATAGACTAGAAGCATAACACTGCTTAACAGATAAAAAATGTCCACGAAAATGACTAACGGAGCCCTCTCTCAGTGTAGAAATCCATTCTAGTGAAAAGTAAAATGAGTGAAAATGTACATATAACATAAAAATCTATGTAATGATAGTCATTTTGACTTATGAGGAATTGGAGACCACATTTGGAGTTTGATTTGTTTGCACCTAACACATTGTTTGGTACATAATGTAAATATGTGTTGTCCAAAAAAGAATAAATATGAATCTAACCTTGTAGTTTTCGAAAACTAAACAGCTTGTTCTCATAGGTATAAGGGACATGGCATTCATCACACATGAAAACAAAGTGATATTCTAAGGCATTATTTCAATTTGTAACAGGTCATTTTCTGAAAGGTTATAGAAAATTAATATGAAATGTTTCCCCCAGATGAAATTACAGTTTGTCCTTATTTTCCCTCAGGAATTTTGTTTGCATACTAAACAATATTGCTTCAGGTTGTTACTGAATTTATAACCAAGAGAATAGAATAGGTTGGTTACAATGTCAATGCTAATAATGCTCTATTCCGAATTTGTCAAGAAAGAAAAGAAAAATAATAGTAAAGTGATATTTTAAGTGACCTGACCCAACTTAGATCAAAGTAAATTACCAGGAGGTAGTTCTATCATTTTTGTTTTGTACCTTCCTCTAATGACTGATTTTTAAGCTCACCTCAACCCTCCCATTTGGCCCCATCTACCTCAGAAAAGGCAAAGTAAGGGGAAAGTGCCGAATTGGAGGATGTAATCGGCTTTTTCGCCTTGGCTGAGTGTAAAGCCAAAGCAGAAGAGACAATAAAATGCCAACAATTCCATGTAGAGCAAATGCACATGCAGTGATCTGGGCACCGGCATGCTGAAGTCGGTGTGTCCCGATTTCCACATACGGGATCTCTGTAGGAGATAACTCATCTTCCTAACGTGGTTCTAGTGAAGGGGGAAACGTGGAAAGCTGTTCCACATACAGAAAGGTTCCCACAAGGGGACAGTTGACCCTCCTGTCATTCCAGGACGGGAGCCACGGAGGACACCTCCAGCCTTCTCTTCCCAGCTAAGTGTTACACTTTGCCTTTAACTGGTCCGCCGGCAAGTGTCTGGGGAAAAGGAGAATTACACCCACTGTGCTGCCCCTCAAGGAGCTGGTGCTGACATAAACAGCAGCTCAGCTGTGGTCACTGTGGCAGCGTCTGGTTGCAGTCCATGGCTGCCCAGTGATTGTGTCCCCTCATACCGCAGAGCCATTCCCAGCCACCAAGCTCTGGTCAGCATAGTCTGGACTCAAAGACTTCACACTGACATGGAAAATTTTAGCAAGCAGCAAGGGAAAAGGCCCTAGATCTAAATGAAGTAAAGTGCAAAGGCATGACTTTAAGAGTACAAATTGCTTGAGAATTTACTCTTGCAATAATATTGATATTACTGTGATGTTTTTTTATGGTCATTAGAAAGCCATACTCCTTGTGAATAAAATAACAGAAATTTACTGACAACCATTTCAAAAATATCACTCTACTGTCTAAAATTCATTATCCTCTTTAAGTAATCTGATGTGGCTTAGTCTGAGCACAAACCATACACAGAATTTTATGCTTAGTTTATGTGAGTTGTTAAATCCTGGTTCTAGCTGAAAATGTTGGCAATACCCATAATCATCAGTGATCCATAGTGCTAGTAAAATCTACTGATATGGTGATTTTTTTTGGTGTTTATTTTATAGTTCTCGTATATATAAAGAATATGCATAGGTGTAGACATATATACATATATATTTACATGTAAAAATAATTTGGTTGATATAATTTCCAAATAATGTATTCTATAGAATTATATTAATGTCAATACTTAGTTTTTAATTTGCCATTTTGAATATCTATTCCTTACTTGTAAATATTGGTTATTTACAAATGACCTACTCCTCTTAACCATAACCTTGGAAACTGAGGCAAGAATAAAAGGACATTCATAAGCAGGAAAAAATGTGGATAAGATAGAATGATGTGGTAAAAATCTGAAGGGAAACTGAGCCCTGGAGAAGGAATCTCCTTGTTCACTGCCTGACATTCCTCCAGTTGCCCATTAAATTTGATTCATAATAAATATATCCAAAATGCTAATCTGTTCTTTCCCTCTAAAACCAGGCTAGTGGGGTGAATAAATAGCAGAAGGGACAACCATGCAAGGCAGTAGGGAAAGTAGTACACCAAAAAAGGAGACGGAGAAACCAAAGGACGCTTTCATCTAATTGATAATTCTGCCTTCAGTCGTTCCTTCTGGAAGACACTTGAAAGAAACTTTGCTTTCACTTCCTCCCTTTCAGCACTGAGCCCTTCTCTTCCTAGCACACCCCACTCAAGAAGTGCAACATAAGCTAATAAAATGTACCTACACATGTGTTAAAAAGGCTTTGGCCTGCTAGCCTGCGAACCTAAAATTTCTTATAAACAAAATAATTGTTCTTATACACAAAATAACTTAAATTGTAAAATAATTTTTATATAGCAGCTTTACTGAGCACCTACCTGACTCGTATACTCTGGTAAATACTATTTTACAAAGCTGATGAATGAGATGTTCCTTCTGTTCTTAAGCGTTCATAGTTCAGCAGCCAACTCACAAGTTTGGTTTTGTAAGTCAATTCACAATGGGCCTGGGATATATAAGGACAGTGAAGCCTAGCCTGGGACTAAATTAACCACGCACCCCAATTTAACTCATAATCCTCATTCCAACCCAAAACTCAAATTTTAGAAATGTTGAATTATGCTCCTGTTAGATTTTAATGGAAAAAAAAATGGGTTTTGCTGCTAACCAGAGAGTTCAATGAACCGGAAACCCCATTTCTGGATTCTTCTTGAATATTTTTAAATACACAAGCTGTGGAGTCAGACTATTACAAATCCTGATTCAGTGACTTCCTGGTTATGTGAGTGTCACCTCTCTGTGCCTTGATTTCCTCATTTGTAAAATGCAGGAGATAACAGCTAAATTTTGTAAAATGCCTTTGCCAATGCCTGGTCAGTGCTCAGGGTTAGCTAGCATCACCACCATTGTAATACACTACCTAGTTGTGTTAATAGATCTATGGACTTAATCCCCTGAAAATGAAATAAATGTGTGCTATTTCTCCAAATGCACTCAACATTTCCTAGAAGAGGTGAGGCATTAGGAGACACTCCAAGACAAAATAAAGACGGAGCTTCAGAAATGTCAAGAGGAAGGCAACACTTCCCTATCCAAATATTGGTAAAAGCAAAAAGAAACTAAAACCGACCAACCACAAAAGCAGTGATGACTAACAATCCTAGGAGTTACTGGTCCTCTTAGCCTTTATTTTGTACATACAGAGATGAATGAGGGAGTGAATCCAGAAGAAGCCTTAGGTTCCTTGGGATGCTGTTGCTGGCACTTTTCTGAGAGACTCTTCATGGAATAGTGAAGAAACCAAAGGTAGTAAAGAAAGATGGGGGTCTATAGTATGGGCAGAGTATCCTTCATAAAAGTCTTTCTTACCCCTAATGTATCATGGAACTGTTGGAAAGAATTCATAGAGTAGGCTACAGTCATTTCCTATGCTACAATGGTAGTCTCAAGGTAGATGCAAATTGCTTCTGGGGACATTACTTAGGTGAAATACTGCAATTTTTCAATTCAGAAGAAAAACTTCAGCTTACTTTAAAATAATGATGAGTTTTATAAGGACCTTTCTCTGCATGAGTTTTCCTTTTATCAGTGACATTGGAGTCACCCTCCTCTTTAATTACATCCTAGATGAGAGTGATTAACGATAAGTCTGTCAACTTGCAACCACTGCTTCTATTAATTTTGAAAGGGGGGAGGGGAATAAGAGCTATTAGACCTTGAATGACTCCCACATTTTTGTTGGGAAAATTGTAAATGTCCAAGAACCCATCCCAGGCCAATAGTTTTGGATTCACAGTAATTGCATACATTTTATTTAAAAATCCTCCCAAGCAGTATGTGCCTGTTACCTAAAGCGATGGAGCAGGCCCCAGTTTTATGTCTGATTCTAAACCTGGGCCTACAGTACAAGACATAGCACCTGCTGTGGCCTTTGCTCTGTCACTTTGCCATGCGATTCTAATGTAGTTTTACTTGAATAACATAAAATAACATATATAATGTTATTTATGTTATTTTCCACGTGAAGAACTCCTGTAAACCTTGCCGTTTTGAAACTCAGTGAGGCAGGCGTCTTAGACAAGCTGAAAAACAAATGGTGGTACGATAAAGGTGAATGTGGACCCAAGGACTCTGGAAGCAAGGTCAGTCGCTGCAGTTCGGGGCCTCCGCTCGTGTTCACAAAGCAGTAGATGGGAGCAATTGTCAGCAGTAGATGGAAACAATAAAAAGCCAGACACTTCTCTACACACTGCCCAAATTAGAGGCTAATGTCATAAACTTCAGCCACAGGATATGTCTTTCAAAACAAGGCAGTCTGCTCCCCTAATACTAAATCTTTTAAAGTTAAATTAACAGCCAAAAGTATATAGAAAATAATAACATTCCTTACACTATTCTCAAACTTACGTACCACTAATAAAAGTAGGTCCTTTTAGTTAGGTTTCTGTTTTGAAGGCGATGATCATGAAATCTATTATTTTAAGAACTGAGGTATTCTCCAACAGAAATGGAATATTGCTCAATAGTCATCTAGAAAAAGAAGATAATAATGTTAACTAATTATATGCATATTAGTTAAACATCTGCTTATCCAGAAATTGTCTACTGTCACCCTATTGCCAAGCATTCCACTTTAGTTTGAAAAGGCCCTGTGATATTTCTGTGTTGACAGAGTGTAACTTCCCATTCTAGCCTATCAACATTATTTGAATAAGTCATTGTTTGTGATTGATATACTCAAACTCTTAAGAAGTCTTGTTCATGAATGCCTCCCAGAACAATGTGGGAAACTATAGGACTGATTCTGCTTACTTGCAAGTAGTGTTACAAACAGGTATATTACTCTCAGAAGAAATAAAATAATTAAATATTTGTACAGATGAATAGAATGTAGTAACATTTACTAAAATTCGTATATGGGAATTCTTAGGATTTGTTATTTGCTGTTTTTCAGTATCTTTTTTTACACAGATTTTTGCAAACTATTATTATTCTATGATATTAAACAGACTGGTTTAAAAAAGAGAAACTAAATTAATTGAAGGAGACAAAGTAATGTTTCAGGACTTCTCCCTATATTTTAATCACTTTTGTCTGCCTTTGAACCAGAGTGGAATGAGACTAGCTTGGCCAAATAATGAAACAGTAATATCAATTACTTATGTGAAGTCAGAGAGGCATAAGTACTTAATGAGTGATGATTTTAAAAATGAAGTTACCCTAAATTTTGGCCCAGTCAGTTGATGCCATGGCTAAGTGAACAGCGTACATAATACTATATATTGAACTGAATATTCTCCTAATAAAACTAAATATCTTAATCACTTTTTGTACAAAACAGACAGCTGAGAAGAACACAGGGCATCTTTCAGGTAGTCTACCCAAAATTCCTTTTCAAGTAATGTTATATATGTATTTATAATTAATGAAAAAAGTCTGAATTCTTGTTACAATTGTAGTATCTTGAATCATATGTTCAACTATTTAATTTAGCATGACATAATATACATATTAGAGCTCTGGAAAATGTTAAGCATTTTAAGTGGGAATGAAATATTTTTAAATCAATAAAAATAGTTGTAAATTTGTCCATACGTAATTTTTCAATCGACCATGGTAATTTGTATATTTTTTAAAGTTACCTTTAAAGAAAACTACCTAAGTGTGATCCAATATAGCTATCCCTAAACAGTATATAAAATGTAAAAGTGAAACTTTGCAGAATATTTCCCATACAGATGTGACTGAAATACCTAATAATGTGTACCCTAGCCAGTATTTGCATATATTTGGTAAGGGAATAATGAACAAATGTGAAACTGCCCATTTAAAGACCCTTAGATCTGCAAGTAGGAAATGTGAAGTTAGACTTATTCAAGACATAAAAAATAAATTTTAGTGGCAAGAAAACATAAGATACCCCTTCCCATGTAATTGGATTTTACTCAATCTTAACAAGAAGAAGCCCAGTTCTGCCACCCTATGTAAATATATAAATGCTTACATATCACTAAGTATAGTGGTTTTCACTGCATACTTAATAGTAATAAAATGTTACAGATTTTATTGAATGTAATTACACACGCTTTATTGGTAATCATCATAATTTCACTTCTCCTAAGAGCTAAAAGTCTTATGGTTAAAGCCATAGACCTATACTAGTGATTTGCACATGTAAATAACTTAAGGTTAAATTAAATATTTACTTTAATGAACTGTTTGGATTTCATGTGTGCTTTTTGTCTTTTGGCTTGGACATTCCCACAGTTAACTGAAATGTCTTTATCCCCCCAGGACAAGACGAGTGCCTTGAGCCTGAGCAACGTAGCAGGAGTCTTCTACATTCTGGTTGGCGGCTTGGGCTTGGCAATGCTGGTGGCTTTGATAGAATTCTGTTACAAGTCCAGGGCAGAAGCGAAGAGAATGAAGGTGGCAAAGAGTGCACAGACTTTTAACCCAACTTCCTCGCAGAATACCCAGAATTTAGCAACCTATAGAGAAGGTTACAACGTATATGGAACCGAAAGTATTAAAATTTAGGGGTAGGACTTAGGGCCTACAACAGTGAGTGGGTGATGCATCCTGTAACGCAGTGTCGTGACCTGTCTGTCCAGTGGTGGTATTGCTTGCTTCTAATTAGAGCTTGGTATTTTTGAAAACTTCAGTGCAAAGTGGTTCGGTTTTCTTTGGCTGCAGATGTACTGTTCGAAACTTTATGTTGCCAATAGATATCTGCATTGAAAGGGTCAGAAAAACAAAAACAAACTTCCAGACTTGCTCTGTGAAAAGGTTTAAACAACAATATATTATCCTACCCGAAATTTGGAGGAAATTGCAAACCAAATCTGGGTTCCCTTGAACACAGACCCGGTTAATCATCTCGGGAACAATCCAGGTTTAGAATAAATGCAAGTAAGTATAGTAAGTTTAAAACCTGCTTCAAAAAACGATCAAAGCCTACACAGTTGCTGTTGTTTATAAGATGATATTGTTTTCTGAAAAACGAGTTATGTAAAAATTCCAAATCCTTGGAGTTTTCACTCCTGGGCTAATTTGTTTCACACTATCCATCCTTCTCTAAAAAGAGTGATACCCTGCTATTTGTTCAAGTGACAGAAGTCCTTGAGCCAGAACTTTAGGGAGGAATGATTGTCAGACCATTGTCTACAATTCACAGCTATTTAGAAGAAATTGAACTTTTATGTTCACAGAAGCACTAAGGTGAATAGACATTTGAGGCAAAACAGCAGTTTCTCAATGAAGGATGTCAATTTATATGACTTTGGGAAGGATGCAATAAAAGATAAAGATTGCAATGAGTTATTACAGATTTTTTTTATATATTTCAATTGCTTCTAAGTAAGCCAAATCAGCCCCTCACTCACATCCTCTTATCATGCTGCATTAAGAAAGTGTGAATGTTCAATAAAATATAGAAGATGGTCAGTTTCTGAGAATCTAAATGTCTACTAAATTTTTTTCTTTTAATGATAGAAAGTGGTTTTAAAATGAGACAGAAAGCATCTGTTACTGCTCTTCCAAAAATCAGGTCTCTAAAACTCATTTTCTAAAATTACATATAATAGCCAGCTGAACAGGCTGCTTATTCTCATTAGAATGATAAACGAGTCTTTGAACCCATAAGAGACATTCAGTGCTTAATGTACCCTAGAATCAAAAATCCAATATAATTTTCATAAGAGTAAGATATTCATTTGAGGTTATGCTAGGTAAATGTGCTTGATCTTGATATTTATTTATTACATAAAAGCTACTGAAGTACTTATTAGTATCTTAAAATGAGAAAAAAGCCATTCTTTTTACCAAGAACTAATTGCTTTTTTTCCATTATCTAAAAATCAATGACTGAATATGACTGCACTTAGATAATCCCAAAGTGGTTCTTTCACAATACAGTGGAAAAGAATCAAGAACAAAACCTTCAACTCACAGATACCTGAATGTTTTGAGTATCTCTTCTAAAAGCAAAATTGGGATGATGGCAAGTTTTCTTGACTGCTCACAGGAATGCTTTCATCTTAATATTTAAAGTTAAGAGGAGATTTTTCCAAACAGAGAAAAACAGTATCTGACAAGTTTTCAGAGCCAATTATTTGGACTTCATTGTAAGATGTCTTTAAAAAGATTTATTATGGGGACCTCCTTGGTGGCCTAAGGATTAAGTCTCAGGGCTGTCACCACTGCAGCATGAGTTCCAACCCTGGTCAGAGAGCTAACTCACACATGGCTCAGCAGACCTCTCCTGTCCCACCTGCTGCTCCTCTTAGTAGTGTATTTCAGTAGATTTGCTTTTTCTGTTCCCCACTGTGTCTCTGGTGAATCCCCCCCCCTCTCTTTCACACACACACACACACACACACACCTGCACTTCTGTCCTACACCCCAGTTCTTTTATAAATCTTTAAAGAAAATTATTTTTACCAGTTCATTAAAACTGACTTTCTTTGGCATAGCAAAGACTTTTCAACCTTCAGTAAGGTCCAAAGACAAGCACAGAGAAGAAACAAATATTAGAAAATTCTGAAAAGATATACATGACAGCTCATTACAAAGTTATGGGAAGTTGCTAAAAAGATTATTTCCCAAGTTATGCACATTTAACGGATTTAAGTGTTTCAGGAGTCAGAGCCAGGCATTACAGTTCTTCACATGAGTTGCCTTTGGAATTGGGGTTGAATTTCTAAAGCAATAAATTTCAAATAAAAATAAAGCATTTATATCCATGGGACTTTTTAAAAGACTAAATGGCACTCAAGGCAAATGGAGTGAGCTATACCTGTGGAGAAGGACCTGAGAGTGAACTGTTTTTAACTCATTCCCTATTAAAAGTTATTTTCCTTTCAAAAGATTTGTTGGCCATAAGTATGATTGATAACTTAGATAACATGGATCCTGAATCTCAAAAAAAAAAACCAAAAACCAAAAAACTGAAACTTTCAACATATGGTAGAATAGTAATGACCACAGAGGTCATAGCCATTAGCACAATAATCCAACTAGACCCAGGCTGTAAGGAAATTTATAAAAATGTTTTCCAAGTTTGAGTAGGCTCAAGAGGTTCATGTCAAGATGAATATAAATGACATTTTAAGGAAGAAACAGGAGATACAAATACAGAAAAAAAGGCTACTGAGAACTAAGAATGCTAAGATTGAAATAGAAGCTTAATTAACAAATCTGTGCTAATTGCATTAATCTGTAGAGGAGAGATGACTTGATGGAACATGGACTCTTTCCTGCTTTGGGTATTTTTCTTTCCTCACAAAGACAAGAGAAAAAGAAAGGAAACAAAGTAGATTTGAAGGCAAGAGCTTCTGAAAAATTCCTTCAAGAAATCACAGTGATTTCATTAACTGTATTTTAGCATATCCTCTTTAAAAATTTTAAAACAAAACTAGTAGAGTTTTTAAAATAATTGTCAATTTTGTTTAGTATTAAATGTTGAAATGGAATCTGAAGAAACAGGTTGAGACTTTCATCTTAGTTTATTTTAATTTAGTGATGAGTAGAATTTCTGCTGAGATTATAAATTGGCCTCTGATTATGAATTTAAGTGTTAATTTTTGAGAGTGTTCAGCAAAGCAGAAATATAATAATGACCTTGGCTTTTTATCACAGATATGTCACTAACTAGAAATATGACTTCAACTTTCTGTAGTTAATAGGTTACCTGGACTCTAACTCCTTTTCATTTTAACAGTTTTAATCTAATCATTAACTTCATTCGTTTTTTATGTGATTGTTATAATATTTAAATCCCAGAGCAGAATTAATTCAAGGCTAGAATTTCCTAAAGTATAAGGCAAGCTTAAACCACAACAAAAAATTAAGCTACATTGTGAGTTACGAGAAACTTATGATCAGAACCATAACATCTCATTTACCTCATTTTCCTCTTGAGTTAACATTAAAATTCAGCTACTAGAATCTAAAGGCAAGGAGTGAACAGTAATTAAATTTCCATAATAACACTGCCTGTTTCTCCTCTGAGTAATATTATTATCTGCTTCTTAATAGGACAGAAAACAGGAATTTAATGAGGTTTTCAAAGACCTGACCCCATAACCTCAATTTGGGAAGTTCCCAAGTGATGACGGGGTATCAGAACATGCCTCCTTTTCTAAGGCCCTCTTTAAGCACTTAAAGCTTCTTAAAATATGAGCTTTCCTTTCAGAGTAGGCACAGACGGAACTTCATGTCACTCATTCGTCATTCTGGATCATGTCTATAACTGATGTGAATGAAAGAAGCATCTGGATAGATCGTGTTCTGAAAGCAAGATCAGTAATGAATAGTCTCTACAGTTTGTTTAGAGTAACAATTTTAAGAGTATAATCATAACACTGTAAAGCTATTTTCTGAGACAAAAAGATTCAAATAATAGTGCAAACCTAAAGGAACCATTATGTTGCCCTAAAAGTGTGAGGGACAGAATGCGCAAGTTGAAAGATGCAGCCTGGCCAGATTTGGTCAACAAAATCCAGTTTTATGACTTTAGCATGAGTTCAACAGGCAGGACTATAAACTCTAGACCGATACATAAGTGGTTAGTCCTATATGCAGCTTTCCTCCTATAAGTTGCTTTCATATGACTGAAAGAATATGGAAAAATGCAGATGTCTAATTATTAATATTTTGGTGTTTGTTGTGTCCTATTTTTTTAAAAGAAACAGGAACATCGTAACACTCCACATTCTTTCTGTTTCCTTTCCATGCAACCCAGCTGACCTTTTCTGAAGCCATAAGAAACAAAGCCAGATTATCCATCACTGGGAGTGTGGGTGAAAATGGCCGCGTCTTGACGCCCGACTGCCCAAAGGCTGTTCACACTGGAACTGCAATTAGACAAAGTTCAGGATTGGCTGTCATTGCATCGGACCTACCATAAAAACCAAAAAAATAATTGAGTGCCTTAATTAAACTGTGTTGGTGACTGATGGACACGCAGCCCGGAGGGACACGCCCTGTGTGGGTCTTCGCTAAACCAACCCTTTGGCTGAGAGCGGGAGTCGTCCTAAAGCGCCCCACATCAGCAGCAGCAACGTGCATGAGCTCAGCTCGGAAACCCAAACTCAGATTTTATATCAGGAAAACTCACCATTTAGATTTTTTCGGGGCGTGGGTGGGGGGAGCTGGGATGGGTGTATTAACAGCAACAAATTTCACTCGAGTGGACTTAAAAACTAATCAGACTTGCGAGTTAGCGCATTAAACTGTGAAATTATTGCTCAGAAAAGCCTTTGTCTTCACCACAAGGAATAAAATAGTTATAGACGTCAATGAACATGCTAACCTGTGTCTCCAGAACACCCATATATTCCATGGAAGACTACCCAGCTGAGAAAACAATCACTAAACTGTGATAAGAAAATAATAAACATGTAAATCCTGTGAAAAACAAAATTTAAAGGAAGTATTTACACTCACTTTGGAGAAAACAAGTACTGAAACATGCTTGCTTTTTAACTGACGTAAATTCAGTAGAGGACAACACAATTCTTTTTTCTAACCATCTTAGGGAACAATACATTGCAATAATTGATATAAATGCCATCACTGTAATAAACTTTAGAGACTTTTTTTTTTATAAAAGTTGTGGGTCATCTTCTTGTCTGCTGTAATCTTCACTCTGTCACAGAGTCGCTGTCCACAGATCCCATTTGTCTCATGACCAGGAACAAACACAAAACAAAGACAACGCTAACATAAGATCATCAGTCTGCTATGTAGAATCAAGAGACTACGGGTCACTCCTGTTATCGATATTATTTATAATCCTGTCCTGTGTACAAAATTGTGGTTTTTGTACCCACCAAAAAGAATAAAATGACAGACATTCTTACAGTATCTACAGAGCTTAAAGTTTTTTTCTTATGATAAAAGCTATTTGAGAAAGTAGGACTGTAGGAGAGATGGTAGATGTCAATTGGTGAGCCACATTGGAAAATGTAGCTAGCCCTTACTATTTTTGGAGCCCAAGCTGCCCTCTTTTACAGATCTTTCACTTGTTAAGTGGGGCTAAACTGTCAAAGATGGAGTGTTTGAATTGGGGAATCGTTGTCGTAATAACAATATACCCTATTGTGTTGAAATTTTACTTGACTGTATTTGGCTGCATAAAATATTGTATCTCTCGGACTTCTCTCCCCCACTCCCATTATTCCAATTAAATCATTTGAAATTACTAATAATAATTTGGGGTAATGAACAAATGAATTAGTCCATGTTTTCGAGTAGAAATTGTGAAGAAAAAGATATTTATTTATAAAAATTACTTTATGTGGTGTATGGATTAAATTAGCATGATTAAAAAGATTTGGATCATTCAAAAAAATAAGTTCTGTCATACAGATAAATATCACAGTACTTAGAGATCTTGGCAGGAAGCACAAGGTAGGATTATTTTAAGTCTGGTCTTGAAGTATGAGTTGTGTTTTCACAGGTGAAGGTGTTAAGGGCATTTAAGATGAGCAGTGGCCCAGAGCCATGCATGCCAATGGCTTATTTAAGGAATGTATGCAACTCTAGGGGCTGGAGGGAGTAGAGGGTATGATATCATGGAAGATAAAGTCGGAAAAGAGAAAAGGATGATCACATTGTTTTAGCTCTCAAAATTACCATCTTCCATTCAATCTCTGTGCTGCGTGAAATCTTTAAAAGTACAAATCTGACAACACACAGACACACACACACACAGTTCCCTCAGGAAAAGTTCCAAGCTCTTTGAGTAAATGAACCCCCTTATGAACAGACTTCTCTCCTCCACTACTTCTCTCTACTGTACCCAACCTCTCCCACCAAGTGAACTTCAAAAGCAGCACATGGGACACAACGTGTAGTATTTCCTCCATCTCTAACTCTTTCCTGTCTCCTTTTTACCTGGCTAACTCATACTCATCCTTCAGTACTCAAATCGAATTGTACCTGCCCTGGGAAGATTTCCATGACTATCCACCAACCCTTGCCTCCGAGACTGAGTTAGGTATCCTTCTAATATTTTCTCTCGTCATAGCACTTACCATACTGCATTGTAATTGCCTGTGTACTTGTCTGTGTAACTACTAGACTGTAAGCTCCTTGAGGGCAGGGACTGTGTCTATCTTGTTCAGTTGTATCCCCAGCACCCAGCACAGTGCCTGGCATATTGTAGGTGCTTAATAAATATTTGTTGAATGAATGAGCTAAGAGTGGTACTTCAATAACAACTAATAAAAGAGTAACTATGGACGATGACATTAAAAAAAAACTTGGTTTGAAAGGGCCGTGCTATACCATGCTGGCCACAGGGTAAGCACCATGTTCTGGTAAGGAGACAAAGAGTGAGTGAAAAGCTTAAGCTTTCACTGGAGCTTTCCTAGGGAAAGGCAAGGCAGGGCAGGGTAAACATCTTAGGGTTGGCCAGTTTAAGGTCAGTGAACTCTCATCTAGTACCTGGCCATAGGTTGATTTAGGACAGGGCAAGTAGTGGTTTGGTGAGTTTTAAAAGGTGATCTTGTTGGGGGGGGGGGGAGGGGAGGGGAGGATTGCTTGGTTTGCATATGAAAGACAAGCTCCTGACCAAGCCTTCCCTCTGTCTAAAAATTGGCTGATCCTGGGAGGTGCAATCTCTCCCTAGTCAGGGAGGCCACAAATGCTAGAGCATAAAGAATTCATAAAGTAAGGAAATAGAGTTAATAAAATTGATCCTGTGGTCTATGGATGCCAAATAGACACAGAACAGGAGAAATTCAGAGTCATAAATTTGAAAATTCAGAATTAGTACCAGGTGAGGTTGGATCTACAGTTCAAATTATGTCATGAAGGGCTCAGCTTCTTCCTCTGTATTCTGCCTTTGCTAAACAGGCTCTATACAAAGGTTTCCCAACTGCACCAGTTAACACAACAATGATGTTTTCTACTGTAGTGAACTAACCCAATCCATCCATCCATCCACACCTGGGGCAGGGCTAAGAAACCCAAGACTCTTCAAAGCCCTGGAAAGAATTAATCTTCTTTTTAAGACTCTTACTTCCAGAAATTTAAGATTGCTCCACTCAAAAATAATCTTAGCTATACTCATGACTCACTTTTAGAAAATCTACAATCTACTCATTGCAAATCCAACATATATCACATTGTACTTAAGTGGCAGTTTATAATTTTACATATTTTATATAGGTCTTTATTAAAAAGTAAATTTCACTTTAAAAAAGCAACTATGAAGCCTAGGCATTATGCCCATTGTACAAAAAAGGAAATCAAGTCACAGGGCAAGTTAAATGACTCAGAATAGCAAGAGTAAAGCCAAAATGCTTTTTTAAGTAGAAACTTTCATTACTTTTCCTTATAACTCTTATGCCCCAAAATTGGGTTAGTATTAGTATGTTTTATTAAGGCCTTTAGAGAAATCAGAGAGGCACTATGATCTTTCCTATAAAATTATGCAGAGCACAACTGGCTTCACAGTCGTTTTGAGGAACAAATAAAGTAACGTATGTAAAGCGCATAGCACAGTGTCCAACACAAAACTCACGCCCCCTGTCTTGATTCACTAAGGGCAGGATCTCTTGTGCACTTGACAACGCAACCTTCACAGCCTTGAAATGCTTTAAATGTAAATCACTTGAAATGATAAATTTTCAGTTAGTATAGACCACTTTTATTTCTACAGTAGAAGCATTTATTTCAGTTATAGAAAAATAACACTTTTTGAAGTCAAGGTAACTAAACAGAAGTCTATTTTTCCTTGTATATTCATACTCAAGTATCACATATGGATTCGAGACATTCTTAAATTAAAAGGGAACAAATGCAGAATCAACATAGCATCGGTCAGTAGAAGAGATGTATTAAAGCTACAGATCAGCCCTGGAAACCAGAAAATACAAAGTGATCTTTGTGCACAACTCTCAACTTTAGGATGCATTCGAATCACCTGGATGGTGGAAAAAGCACCTTTAGGGGACTGAAGGCAAATCATCAAGTTAAGACACTCCTTGGTTTCAGAGCAAATGCCAAAGGAACTAAAGATACAGACTTTGTTCCTCAGGAGGGGCAAAGAAAAAATACAGCAAGATGTATATGAGACCAGCCATTTACTACTTGTGTGACTTCTCTAGGCCCCGGGTTCAGGAATAATAGATACGACTTTCAAAGACTGTTCTACAGATTAGGTCAGATAGTATGTGATAAGTGCTTCCTAATTCCTAACACACAATTCCTATCTTTATTGCATCATCATCATCATCTGACACAGAGGACATTCACCCCACCCCCACCCCCTACATAGCTATTATTTAGTTAAAAAATCAAATCATCACTCACTGTGTTCATGTTTAGAGACTACTGGTAACATTCTTACACTGGTATCATTTTCGCTAGCTTCAACCATCCACATAAGATTCAGTAAATGGTTGAAATGACAATTTTCGTACCTAACCTAAGACAATGAATTCAGTGAAAGAGAATTAAAGCTCAAAAACTTTAGGTTGCTGAAGCATCAGTAGCTAGATGGAGTGAACTGCTTTCCTAAGTGACCCATTTTAGACAATTTCAGGTACTTCTATAGTTTTCTGAATCTCAGTTTACTTAGAGATGGAAAATGTGGGAATAGCTATAATCTTCACCATTTCATAAATTCAATATGCTGCACAGTAACATTTCAGAGGTAAAGTTTTTGGCTGATTGGGTAACTACCCATATAAACAGCTGGGTTTTTTAATATTTGGACACTATAAAGCAAAGCTACAGAGGTGCACAGTCAGGCCAGGACGGGGTTTCTCAACCTCAGCAATACTGACATTTTGGGTTGTTGGGTAAGGCTGTTCTGTGCATCGCTGGTGTGACCATCCTTGGCCTCTACTCACTACATGCTAGTAGCAACTCCCCCACTTCCCAGTTTTGACAACTAAAAACGTCTCCAGGCATTGCCCAGTGTCTTCCGGGTGCCAAAATCACCCCCAAAACACTGAACTAACTTTACATAGACATAGTTGTAAAGCCTGGGTGCACAGATTATACGACACTCTATGTAATATCACTAATTTAAAGAGTACAGCACAATAGCTTCTGCTATACTGTTTATGCTAGGGGACATATTTTTATATAATATACCATATAAGCATACAGTTATCCACATACAACTATCTTTCTCCTATTGAAAACACTGACATTAGACAAGGAAAAAATTGCTAATCCTGCAACCGATTTTACTATTACCTGATATAGAGAAAGCCTATGGTTTACATCTACTGCATGGAGACCTAGCTACATCACTGCAAGTGCCCTTCTTTCTGAATTCGAAGTCTCTCTTTCTCTACTTGCAACCGTTCCTTTTCAATCTGTAGCTTCTCCGACTCAAATTTCAAGAACTGCAGCCTATCCTTTTCCAGCTGTAATCGTTCTCGCTCAAGTTTTAACTTCTCAGTTTCTATGTCCTGCGGCTGCAGTATGGACTTCTCTCCGGGACTGAGTTCGCTTTCCAAGGACGGTTTCTCGGAGCTGACTATCTGCAATCGCAGCTTCTCTCTCTCAATCTGCAGCCGCTCCTTCTCCAGCTGCAGCCGCTCATGCTCCAGGTCGAGGTGCCGCAGCCGCTCCTTCTCAATCTGGAGGCGCTCCTTTTCCACCTGCAGTCTCTCAGCCTCGATATCCAGTCGTCGCTTCTCCAACTCTAGTTTCTGTTTCTCTATGTTTACAAGCAAATGGGGCTCGTCGTATGCAGACCTGGATGGCGTTGAGTTAAGAGTGAAAAACTCATCGATGTGGGGGAAATCCGGAAGTTCGTTTTCCCTTCTGGAATCGGGTATGACCGACGACAGCATTTCTTCTTCCTCTTCAATCTCAAACTAAGAGACAAAAGCAATTTTCAGTATTTATTTCTACTTCACAGCAACTTGTCTGAACATTTCTGAAAAGTTTCCTGTATCATCTGAGCACACAATACCATTTAGTTGAATTGTGAATAATACAATGAATTACCTAAAGTCACTGATGCATATAATAAGGACCAGTGCCTGTGGGGGAGAAGAAAGGGATCAAAGACATAAAGAAGGGGGCCTCCCTGGTGGCGCAGCGGTTGAGCGCTGAGCTGTGGAGCTGTCGGCAGCGTGCGATGCCAGTTCGATGCCCGGCCCGGAGAATCCCACATGGTGCTGCAGACCCCTCCTGCCTGCCCGCTGCTCCCCTCAGCAGTGTATTTCTGATCTGCCTGCTCTGCTCCCCACTCTGTCTCTGGTGAACCCTCTCGCCGCCCCATGCCTCTGGCCTGTGCCCCAGTTTGTATGTATAAATAGATAAATCTTTAAAAAAAAAAAAAAATCTCCGTTCTCTAAGTCTCCTTTAAAAAAAAAATAAAAGCACAAAGACATAAAGGGAAAACCAGAAGGACTTTGGTATGTTCTACATCTTAGTTAGCTTGAAAATGTGGTAACTTCTCAATTATTCCTGAACTATAATAAACTCTCACATCAGAAATGAAGGCATAGGAAGGAAAAAATGCTCCAAGGCTAATCCTTACCTCAGGACTCTGGGGGTCTCGTTCTTCTTCTTCCACTTTGACTTCAGTTAAGGATCCACCTGCATCCCTGAAATCTGCCACATTCTGCCAGTCAAAATTTGTATCATTTCGGAATCCAATCTTTTCATCTATCTCTTCAGTGAGAGAGTCATCTAAATCAGATGTGGGAAGGGGAAATCCCGAACCAACCAGCTTAATGTTTGCCTTCATCCTCTTCCTCTTCATAAGTGCTCGCCAGTCGAGGTATCTTCTCTTCACCTCCGTCCCTGTCCTCTGCTCTCCTTCCCCGACAGCATTCACACACTGTGCGATCTCCTCCCAGGCCATTCGTTTCATCACATTAATTGTTGTATTGAGCTGCTTGGAAAAAATAACTTCTTTCCTTTTTGTAATTTCTTTCAAAAGGGTCTGAGTTTCTTGAACACTGAAATTGCTTTTCCTTTTTCTTTTCAACTGCTTCATTTTTTAAATTCAAATGCAGTTTTTATAGTAAGAGGAGATATGAAAGAAATTTGAGTGAAGCTACAAAGCACAAAAAACAAAGACAATCCCTGTTGGCAATTTGTTTAAATCAGTTTTCCATTCATCTAGTAGCACAGGCAGGCGGGGTAATTCCTAAAGAGAAAAAAGTAAAATATCAATCAACCTGCTACTTCTGCAATGTACTTCAACCCAAGAAGCAACATATACAACTTCTAAAAACATACCTCTAGCCTACACTTCTCTTACCTCTGCCAGCACCACCACAGTCCAAGCTACCATTTCCCCTCACCCAGGCTGCTGTTACAACTCCTAACTAGTAGACTGTCACTATCCATACTTCACCCACTCTCTGCTTCTCCAGCTCCTCCTACTCGTCACCCCAGCTCAGCCTCTCTATTCTGACTACACAGGTCTTCTTTCAATCATCCATTCTTGTCAAGCTCTTTCCTTGTTCAGGTTTTTACACACGGTTCTCTATGCATAGGCAATGGATTGAGTCCTTGGCCTTTTGAATTCCATTCTCACTGAATGCAAAAATACCAACATATAAATAATTTGCAAACTACACAGTAAGTTAATTGGCAAAAGTTACATACAGATCCCTTTGTCACATCTCTTTCCCTTTCTATTAGCAGCTGTGATAGCTAAGTCTTATAAATGTGTTTCTAAGGTTAAGTTTTGCGATATTAGACTTTCAAATGAAGCAGATTCTTACCTTTTATGAAAAGTTTAGGATAAAGTTCTGTATATAGGCAGAAAAACTTATCAAAGTTTCAACCAGGTTAAGTTTCACTACCATTTCGTCTCTAAATACTTTTAATATCTGCCGATTTCAAAATTTTATTAGCAGGAAAACATTTCGCTTATAGTTGATAATACAAATATTACTAAAGAGATAGCAATTAAATAAAGGAACATTTAATTAGAAAATGCCTAAATCTTTTTGCTTTATGACTTAAGTCAATACAAATTTCCTATTTCTAAATGCCAGTAAAAATGTCTTTTATTATTACCCAATACACAAAATACTTAATAATCCTGGTTCAACTGCTTTTGTGTGTACCTAATAACACCACCACCCAAAATAAGCCCATCTAACTATATCTTTTTTGTTTCTCGTCACCCATGTGGAATAACCATCTCCTGAATGGCCAATTGCTGCTGACATGGAATCTGAGGGAACTAAAAAATACAAAGAGCAAAACATGAACTCTCAAGAAATCATCATCAAGTTGATGGTAAGCACAGGGCAAAGATGCAAAAACAAAAACAGAAGATTGTACATACACTATTTCTAAAGCTGAATTCCAAGATTTCTCAAGATAGCTAATAAAAGTACTAATTAAAATAATCAGCACTTCTGATCTTGTCCTAGGCAGACTTTGCCTGACTAGCCAAATATCTAAGTCTCTTGTCCCTAGAATATAAGCCAAGGTATTCATAAATAAAAAAATTAAAATACAGATTCTTATACAGTGGGTCTGGGTGGGGTTGGTGATTCTACATTACTGACCAACTCCCAAATGATGCTGATGCCGCTGCTCCTCGGATTACACCTTGGCAGCAAAGATCTATCCTGAGCAGCACTGTCCAGCAGAAACATGACCCACATGTGTAATTAAAAACTTTCTAGAAGCAGGGCCTCCCTGGTGGCATAGGGGTTAAGTCTCAGCACTATCACCCCTATGGCCTGAGTTCCATCCCTGAGCAGCATCCCTGGTGCAGGAGACCTCTCCTGTCTCATCCACTGCTCCCCTCAGCAGTGTATTTCAGTAGATCTGCCCGTTCTGCTCCCCGCTTTGTCTCTGGTGAATCCTCTTACCTCCTGCACCCCAGTTCTTTTAAGCAAAAAAGAAAAAAAAATTCTAGTAGCCACAGGAAAGCAAAAATGAAGCAAAACAAAGGTGAAATTAATTTTAACATTTTAATGAACACATATATTCAGTAAATTATCATTCCAATATGTAATCAATATACAAAAATTATAATGAGTAAGTTTCCAATCTTGCTTTTTCCACAAAGTCTCTGAATGCAGCATGCATTTTATAGTTAGAGCACACCTCATTTTGTACCAGAACAATTCAAGAACTCAATAGCACACTTTTGTATAGGTCTACAGCACATTAAAATAACCTCGGAGATTTTTAAAAGCACCTCACCAATTAAAATAATCTTTGGAGGGCCTCCCTGGTGGCGCAGCGATTGAGTGCTGCGCTGTGGAGCTGTCGGCAGCGCATGATGCGAGTTCGATGTCCAGCCGGAGAGAATCCCACATGGTGCGGCAGACCTCTCCTGCCTCGCCTGCTGCTCCCCTCAGCAGTGTATTTCTGATCTGCCTGTTCTGCTCCCCACTCTGTCTCTGTGAACCCTCTCGCTGCCCCACGCCTCTGGCCTGTACCCCAGCTTGTATGTATTAATAAATAAACCTTTAAAAAAAATAAAAAATAATCTTTGGAACAGGGTTATGCATAGTTTATAAAGAGTGCTCCAGCAGAACTCAAGCGTTCACACCACACACACACAAAGTTAACTATGTGAGGTGATGGATGTGTCAATTATCTGGATCTTGGTCATCATTCCACAAAAAATATCATGTTGTACACATTCTGGTTGTCATGACCCCCACCTTAGGAATATCCTATAAGTATTCCTTCAGCCCATCCTCCCATGATCTCCAGTCTTTTGCCTAGGTAATAAGTATTCAACCTGAACACTTGGCTGAGATGTCTAAGGTTCTAACTCTTCTTTTTTTTTTTTTTAAACATTTATTTACTTATACATACAAGCTGGGGTACAGGCCAGAGGCGTGGGGCGGCAAGAGGGTCCACCAGAGACAGAATGGGGAGCAGAACAGGCAGATCAGAAATACACTGCTGAGGGGAGCAGCAGGCAAGGCAGGAGAGGTCTCCCGCACCATGTGCGATTCTCCCTGGCTGGGTGTCGAACTCGCACCGCGGGCTGTCGACAGCTCCACAGCGCAGCGCTCAACCGCTGTGCCACCAGGGAGGCCCAGAGGCTAACTCTTCTAACTCTGATGTTCCTGCTACATGCTTTCACTATCAGAAATAGTATAATCATTTATTTTATAATAGAATCTTCAAGGGATCAAAGAGCAACTACTACTCCTACTGTCAAATTAGTTATATTCTACTTATACGTATAAAACATATATGCATACAAATTTACATGATAAAGGATATCATAAACTGAAGATTGTGAATACAGACTACCTAGACCTATATGTCAATTACATGTGATCTGAAGCAAATTAACATTTAAAACTTATCTCATTTAAAAATGGGAATAAAATAGAATATTACTCATGACATATTGAAGTTGAAATTAGATAATCTGATCAAGAAGTTTGCAGCCCTGACATTTAGCAAAACTTCAAAAAACATCTGCTATTATCTACTTCCCAATAGTGTCTGGGTCCAGTAAGTGAATACTCTTTATTGGCTGATAATAAAAATATTGAAAAGTACATTAAGAATGAATGAAACATCATACAAGTTCAGAAGGATGAAAAATATTTGGCGAGATCATGGAAGGTTTTGAGTAGGAATCAGCATTTGATTGGATCTTACAAAACAAACAGACTGATGAGGTCAGAAATAAAGGAAGAATGAAAACTGGAAAACTAGGCCAAGATCAAATGTCAGTGAATCTTTAGTGCGGGCTTAATGAGATGTTATATACTTTGCTATAAGGCTATTTGAAGAGACTGAAGTTCACACATTATTGAAATTCAAGCATGTTAACTTTTATATGGAGGCAATTTTACTGAAATATATAAATTATAACAAAACATATCATAAATAATAAAACTAGGACTGCAATAGTCAGGAGAATCCTAATTTATGCAAATATCCATCAGCAGATTTTGCAGTTCTTAGAATCTGAGGTCATTTTAGCAACTGGACTAAATGTATTGATACATGGCAGAAAGAAGAGTCATTTTAAAACTAGTCCTTACTATGTTTTTAAAATTTGGCAGCAGTCATTCTGTGCATGGCCTGTTTTCACCAACCATCATAACTCCCAATCTCTATCTTACAAAACTGGTAACCCTTTGGCCCTGACCCAAGCTAAACAGATGAAACGATAAAATGTGTTATCAACACACTTTCAACTTCACCGAGATTGATGTTGGAATGTATCTTATATTTCCAGGCAATCATGACTTAACTGAGTGAAAATCTTTGATATCTTACATTAATTTCAGAAAGCACCAATTTCATTATATCTTGAGTTGAAATTTGGGAGCTGTCCTTGCCTGAATAGAAGCTATGCTTCATTTCCAAGAATATTTTTCTTGTCTTATTAACATTTTGGTATCATAATGGGGCTTTCTATTACTTATTAATGCATTAACTTAATCGAATATTTACTGATCTCTTACTACGTAACAAGAACATATTCTTATTGCTGGGGATATGTCAGAAAATGTGAAAAGGTGACATTTTAGATGTCAAATACTATCACTTTTATATTGGTTGTCCTCTTGTCTTTACAGAAAGCAACACAGTAGCTGCAACCTCTAAAACTTTATAGACCTTTCATTTCCAAGCACAGAGAAGTCATTTTCCTGATCCCATCACTCTTCATTAGCTGGAAACTGTTGTGAGTGCAGTTCACTTACATAAATCTACGTGAAGACGAAGTCCAACCACTGGCATATTGTAACTGGGCAGTTTTTTTTTTTCAAGGACTAACACTTGAGAATGAAGTTTCTAGACAATGAGTGATACACCAGAATCAGGAGATCTGAAGAAAATCAGGCAGTAAATTCTGCCCCATATTTATTACAGACATAATTTATTATATAGTTACAATTTATAATATATATTAATACATGTAAATTCATTAGGCAGTTCAAGAGAAGCATCAGAAATGTACAAACTTCTCATTCTCTTTAAAGTGTAACTGCCCAGCAACCATATTCTCATAGACAATCCACTTCTCTGCCAAAGAGGATGCTATTCCCCTAAAACTTGTGGTAGGTTAGTAAGTGAAGTTTACTAAAGTACCTATTCCGCCCTCGCTCCCTACCGCCTCCTTCGGGACGACGCAGCAACAGCCCCTCCCCGGGAGGATCGAGGGCTCCCCGGATCCTGGGGGTAAGGGGCGCGCACTTGACGCGTCCGCAGCACTGTGGCTGCACCAGCTAGGACTTAGGCAACCTGGAAGGACAGTCCTCCCTCCGGAGGGATATCACAGTCCCAAACTGGTGCCCGGAAACTTCCCCAGCCTGGTTCGGGAGGCTTGGCCCTGCCCTTCCTCCCCGGTCAGGCGGCAGCCGCCAAGGGTACCTCTGCCCAACGTCCCGGTCCGGCTATGCCGCGCAGCCAGGGCCAAAGCCAACAGTGGAGTGCAGCCACCTGCCGCTGGTCCCGCCGGGACCCTCCCCGCTGCGGGAACACACGCCGTCCGCCCTGCAGTAGCCTCCCTATTGGCGTCGATCAGGACAGAACTGCTCACCTGCGACCCCGGCACCTCTGCACGGTCGCCTCGCAGGGGGGTAGGAAAAATGATGCTTCACTTATTCCACGCCCACCAACTTCGCCCGCCCTCCTCTACTACCCATTGGCTAGAGTGGCTGCCGCTCGTCGAGTAACGCTCTTCCATTGGCTCAAAGGGTATTGCCATTCTGGCTGAGGGCACGCCCCAGATCTGGCCTCACAATGGGAATCGAATCCCAACCGGTTCCGGGTTAGTGCCCTGGAATCCCGCCCCCATGTGATTCGCGGCCTCCAAGCAGAGAGCTCTGTCTTTGGCCTGGGCCTTTGTCAATCATAGAGGTCCCAGGAAAGGATTGGCCCCTGGCGATCAGCCTGCTGCGCTGCTCGGCCTGATTGGAACGCTGGCCGCGCCATCTCCAAATTGTATTCCTGTCCTTGACCCTCACCTGTTAAAAACGGTGGTGGGAAGTTGGAACTGGGCGTTGCCCCAGCGGGTTCCTGACCTACTGGTAACTTCCCTCCACCAACTGCTACGTAGTTTGATCTCAGCCGTTCCTCTGAGGCTGTGGGAGCCAACAGTCTCAGGTGACATTCTTATGGTTAAATCTAGTGTCTTTTCTCAGTCCTCAGAAAACAACCGACTTGACCATTTCTTCATTGTTTTCCTTAAGATGTGCCTCTCCTGGTCTTCTTTCCACTTTCTCTGCCACTTCAAGTTAACATTTTAGTCCATCTGCCCTCCCATTGATGTCGTTTTTGAGTCGATGGATTTGAGAGCAGAGCCGGGTGTTAACTGTAGGCCTAGTACTATTAGCATGCATTTTGTGATGTAAACATCCACTTATTGCAGATTACAAAAAAACTAGAGCCAAAATTAGAATTTGACTGTCATATTCATATTGAGCACATACAAATAGTTAGGAAACGACTAATTTTATTTCAGTAACATGATTTTTGTAAAAATTTGTTGACCAGTGATTGGCATGCATTTCTGCCCGCTTGTGTCTGTATAAGTGTCCTATACTTCTTTTCCTAAACCTGTTCTTTAACACTTTGTGGTCCGCTCACGTATTAGTACGTGTTTTTGTCACCAGTATCAGGTGTCCGCTCACGTATTAATACGTGTTCATCTAGTCTCCGGTTTTTCACACCACGGTGGATTTATTTGGAACTATTAGAAGCTATTTCTTTGCTCGTACTCAGTCTAGAAGCGAAGCTTTACACAATGTTTTGGTGAAAATGTAAGGTGTTTTATGAGAGATATTACAGTTTTTTAATATCCAGTAGTTCAGGAGCTGTGTGTGTTTTACTGAATGCTTATACCATTCATGCGGTGGCACAGAAAATGGCCAGCCCCAAGGGCTGGTAAATTTAAAGGGCACCAGCACACAAAGTGTTAAGTACAACTGAGTTTTTGTCTCTTGGAGAAACTTGCTACTTGCCAGCAAAGGGAGCTCTGGTGAAACTTTTCCCAGCATGAACCCAAGGAGCCGCTCCGCTCTCAAATCCGTTGGAAAAATGACATCACCATTGCCTCTCCTCAGCCTTCTAATGCGTAGGGGCAGGAAGAGCACAGGAGCACATGTTTTCTATGGAGCAGGGCAGACAGGAAAAGGAGGAGTTCTGGAGCACACAGTGGCTTTTAATTATCTTTTGTAGCGAGGCAACCAGGTACAGGACAGGCAACCCGTGGTGGGGGGGTGGGAGGCTGGTGGTCTTTCTTGCACCCCAAAGGGGTGACTGCTCCACACTCTGTTCTCTCTTGTCTTTCCTGCTGCTGCTTCTCTTTCTGTCGCTTCCTCTGTGACACCGCCCTTTTATGCTCAGTCTCTCCAGGCCCAGGTGCAGTCATGTGTGTAGGCCCACAGGGGTCTATTACACTGGTCAACAAATTTTTACAAAAGTCATGTTACTGAAATAAAATTAGTCATTTCCTATCAATTTGTATGTGCTCAACACGAATATGACAAATTCTAATTTTGGCTCTAGTTGTTTTGTAATCTGCAATAAATGGATGTTTACATCACAAAATGCATGCTAATAGTAATCGGCCTACAGTTAATACCTGTAAAAGATCAAGTCATAGACTACTTCTTAGATTTCTTCACGTGTCTCTTGTACAGCTTTTCAGGAGCATCTCTGGGGAGTGTCCAGCAGGAGTCAGCCAGCATTGTAGTGGACCATTTTCCCTGGTATCTTTGTTCCATTGATGTGATATCTTGATGAAAATATTCACCATGTTCATGACTAACCATACCACAGTTTTCAGGGAAGAAATCCAGATGGGAATGAAGGAAATTGACCTTTAGAGACATATTGCAGCCAAGTTTCTGATACTGCATCAGCATGTCTTCTACTAGTTCCTTGTAGTTTTCTGCCCTAACATTCCCAAGAAAGTTTGTAGACACTAGGTGAAAAGCATTCCATGCTTGTTTCGCGTCACCCTGCAGCAAGTTGTTGAATTGGTCATCCCAATGCAGACGGAATGTTTGGGTAGACTATTCTAAACTTCTTTTGCATCATTATTCTTCAGGAAAAGCAAGCAGAAATTATAACAGTCTTTTTTGTGGTTGCTTGGCTCTCTCCACACCATGGGGACTGCTAATGGCATTGATGGTCTTTTGCCATTTAACCACCATGAAAGCTGTGTTGTACATATAGCACAGAATAGATGCAGGGCCCAAGGCTTGTCTTGGTCACCAACCTTGCATCTCAAGTAAAGATGATAAGCCTTCTTCACTTGAGAAGTGATAATTTTCTTCTGACTGGCAAATGTCACTTCCCCACAAATAGAGCAGAAATTGTCCACACTATTCACGTACTTTCGAGGCATTACTGTTCTATATTGTGCCTAAGTGGATAAAATAATAACAGTTCTCTGGAACAGTAGCTTAAACTGTCTTGCACAAAGTCTGAAATATTTTCAATGCTCAACCTTTCTGACAGGGCTTTACATAGTGCACTGCTGACTTCGGCTTACTTCAGCAGCTGCCAGGCAGTAGTATTGCATTGCATCACAAAATGATGCAGTTGACTCTGAATGATGTGTGCATGGTGGTATTATGCAATGTGATGCAATATGACATCATTCTAGGCTGATTTAGGATGTTGTTGCAGTTCTACTGGATAAATTTACATGGTAAAACATATAAAATGAATCATATGAAATATCTTCAAAAGGAAAGCTAATAAAAATTTTTGAGGTTTATATTCATGTTCAGCACACCAAGATACTACAGATTAGGGCCTTTTTAAGTCAGTTATGATATCACTGTTGACCAGTGTTATCGACGGGAAGACGGAAAAACCTGATGATTCTTTCATTTATCCTTCGTAATGATTCCCTTGAATTATTTCAGAAGCATCCTAAGTGTCTCCTAGTACTTTTTCTACTTGCTCCATTTTAGTCTGTTCTTCACACTGTAGCCAAGGTGGAGAGCTTAAAGTTCTTTACTGGAATCATATCTTACAAAGTACAAACTCCTTCAGGCTTCTACTTTTCTTGAGGCTTCATGTCATCAGCCTTCCCCCTCTTCCTTCCTTGCCCCAATTCTTTTGCTTCTGTCATTTCATATTTTTGCGGTGTGGCCTTTACACTTAGTTTACTTTGCATTGTTTCCAACTGGAAAGCTTTCTCCCTGCCTCTTTCCAATTAGGGTTCATTTGAGAAATTTTCTGAAGGAAACTTTTCCATTCACCCTACCTCTATGTCCAAGTAGTCCCTCTAAATGTAGATTTAAATAAAAGACATGCTTTGCTAAATTTGAAGTTCAGGTAAGTAACAATTTCTAGTGTAAGTATATCCCATACCATATGGGCATCCTGTATTTTCATTTGCTGAAACTGCCACCCCTGCTCCTGCATGATTTCATCACACATTCTCCTCTGACAGTCCTCATCCCATGTCCTATGCAGGTAATTCTTGTTCACAATTGTAGTTTCTTTACCTACCACAGTGTAGCATGTAATACTCAGTCAAAAAAGTTTTAGTAAATAAATCATGGAATATTTTGGGTGAATGGTAACTCCTTGCTGGCTATTCCCCTAGGAATTGTAATCCATAAAATAAGCAGTACCTATGTCATTTGTTCTTTGGCCATAATGATCAGTTTAATCTAAGAATTTACACTTAGGTCTTTGTCGAAAAAGTATGTCTATACACTTTTGCCTAAATAGAACAAGAAAACCCACATTATTTTGGAAACAAAATTGAAAACTTGTATTTTATAATCTTGGATTTTGTTTGTGATGGGTATTTTTTGGGTACGTGTGATAAAACAGTAAAAGAACTCCATTTCCACTAAGACCCGAAATTTTCTCTTTCCTTTTCAGAACTTGGTTACCATTTAAATCTGCTTATTTTAGTAACGGATAAGGCCTGGAACAAGTCAGTAAGTAACAAGTCAGTAAGAATCTTTGCTTTCATATCGTGAACTCTTTAAGCTTCCAGTCAACCTCAAGCTCCTTGCTGATTGCAAGACTTTCCCCAGCTATCTCCTGTCTTAGTAGATGTGGACCAATAAGGGAGTCATCCAGGCAAGCCAAAGTCCCTAACATTAGTCCCTTGTAAGCAACCTGACTGTTGATTGGTTTTGCTTTTTGTTACTATGAATTTCAGGCTAGATATTTGACCTGAAATTACTTAATGCACTTATTCTAGAACTGTAGCTATCAGTTTGGTGAGACCATGAAATATCACTAAATAACTAATGGTTTTTGTATTTAATTTTAATGGATTTTAATTTAAAAGCTGATACTCAGTTTTCATGATTTAAGTATGTTCAGAAATCTTGAATTATGTGACTCTACTTTTTCAACTTCAAATTTTTTTGAAATCTACATGAGTTTTGAGTATTTCTGATGAACAGTATTAAAATTGATATGTGCTGCAAATGTAAAATATACACAGGTTTTCAAAGGCAGTATAAAAATGTAAAATGTCTGATTAATTTTTATATTTATTATAATTAGTGTTAAAATATTCCAAGTAATTGAACTGAGGAAAAATACCAGTTTTATCTATGGGTTTGGCTTTTTTGTTTGTTTCTTTTTTAACTTTTTAAAATGAAGGCAATGGGAGATTAAGCTGAGACATGTGCTTTGCATTATACTTCTTTTAGACCTTGCTGGTCTCAGCTGTGCCTGACTAACACTTACTAAAATCTCAGAGTAAGGGATAGTTAACTAAAATATTTCTGTTTCATTGCTTCTTATTTAACAAAAAAGAGAAAAAATCACTTTTCCTTTTTCTCCCCCAAATGCAATTTAGTTAAGAAAATAATAACACAGTGAACAGTCTTTAACCTATGTTATGCATGACCACTTATACTTACTATATCATGCTGTTTTCAGTTTCCAGTTTTGCTGTACACATGCTTATTTCTCTTTCTGCAGTGTCTTGCTTCTTTATCTTTATGATACACTCTTTATTCTCCTTCAAAACCTACTTTTCCCTGAAAACCTTAAAAGCGGTCAACTATTCCTTTTTCGGATGACTTTTGCACCTATGTATATTCTAATTAGTTATCACACTGTGTTGATATTACATTGTACCTTTCTGTCTTTATCACCTAGCACATTTCCTGGAACTTAGGTTGGCAAAAGTATATTTGCTGAACTGAACTGAACATTAGACAAAACTATAGTACTCTGTTTTATACTCTGTGGGGTTATACCAAATTGCTTGCAATTTTAGTCACCAGGAAAATTATAATAGCTTGTAAAATGACATTGAAAGCTTTCAACAGCGAATTTCATATATCTAAAAAACTTAGGTTGAGTGGAAAGCCAATATAGTTCTATGGAAATTGTTGCAATTATTTTTCTTTATATTTTTCCCTTGTAACTGGGAAATGTTAGCATATAAATTATTTAAAATCAAGTCATTATAACAAGAGGTAGGGATGGTAGATTTTAAGTTTCAAAAATCAGTCTAAGATCAAATCTTGAGAAATCAAAAAGGTCCTGGCATTGCAACCAGCATCACCTGTGGTTAAGTTACCATTTTTGTGGGAGCTTTGGTTTTTACTAAGAATAGTGCATGAAATAGTACAAGCCACTAGTTATTAGGAGTATCAATAACAGTACTTTTAAAAAAATGATCTTGTTCTTCCTGTCTGTGGATTTGGAAGAAACAAAAGTAGTCTTGTTATTTGGAACGTGTGCCCTGGTGACTTTCTTTTGGAGCACATTTTTAAAAATCACTCTCAGTTTATTTCTCCAGTTTGGCAGTCAAAGAGGCCTCTTGTTGAATAACAATTTTAACAGTTTTGTATGCTGACCACCTGTTTTTTGAGTTCTCTGTAGATTGAATTTTACTTCTGTGAATAGCTTATATTTTAAAAGACCTCATTCCAAATACACTCTGAGTATTTAATGAAAATTGATCCAGCTATTTTTGTATGATAGGCCAACAGATTGACAGATGCTTAGATTTCTTTTTTTTGTAGTGAAGATTAAACATATTTTTCTCTCAGTTCAAGAAACTACTAAGACTTTTGTAGCCTCTTGGTTGCATTTATGCATGTGCATTCTTGAGTTACTTTTATAAGAATTTTGCAGATTTTGGACTTGGAAGTTTTTCATTCATTAGCCAATTCTCTTTCCTCAACTCACTTAAAAGATAAGTTTTGAATACCTTTTTGTGCTCAGTTCTGATCTTAGGACTTCATGTATATTAATCTATTTCACTGTTGTAATAATCATTTTTTATATGTGGAAAGTGAGGAAGAGATATATGTTGAATGTCCTTCCAAAACACTGCACAGTTAGTAAGAGGCAGAGCTGGAATTGAAATCCAGGTAGTGTGTGCACTTAAACATCACACTATACCATGGATTGATTTCTAACTACAAGAGGGTTGCCAAAATGTTTGAAAAGACTAGTGGAGTGCAGGGATAACAAATCTCTCCCCCAAAACATTGTCTTTCCCCTAATATTTCTTGGACTGCACTGTAAATGACTCATAGCATAGGAAGGGATCATAGCACTTGGATCTCCAGCATCTACCCTAGACATTTCATTTCTTGTTTATTACCAAACAAATTTAGATTTTGTGTTGTAAAATGAGTAGTGGTCATAGAAATTTTTTGAATAGTAACCTTAGTCAATAGATCTATCATGAAAATACCTATCCTACATTGTCCTTTGTGTTGACTTTAATTCTTCACTAATTTCCATGGGATACCTTCTAAATACTACAACCTGTATTATCTATAGCCAAAGTTTGACTTGTTTTGTTTTGTTTTTTCCTATTCAGATAATTTGTAGCAAATAATAAGGGCTGTGATCAATAGACAATGTTTATAACACAAATGTAAATCGGATCCTGCCTTGACCTAGAAAATTTGCCTTTGCTTACTCATTTACATTTTTTAAAGATAGGGACTGTGATTCTTGTCAGGAACTGGCAAGGTTTTTTGGGTTTGTCCAATTTTAGAAGCAAGAGAAAAGGCAAAGGGGACACAGAAAAAATGTAAAAAATCATTTTACAAGATCTAGAAATAGCACCTCAAATTTTACCTATGCCCCACTCCCAAACACACACATATTGTCCTACCGTTTATGTCACACTGCTTATATATACAAGTCAAAGATGTGAAAATACAGACTTAAACCATAGTTAACAGAAGATGGACATGGGGGATACAGGTGATTAATCATTTTTCAAAATAATTTTGAAAGAGAGATGGAGAAATGCACCAGAGGCAGTTCCCTACTTCACTCCTGGGAGGATAACCTGAAAGTAGTCCAAAAGGCATTGTTCCAGAGGATCACGTCACTGGCGTATGATCTAGCAATTCCTTTCCTAGGTATCTGTCCAAAGAATGCAAAACATTAATTTGAAGGGATATATGCACTCATATATTCTCTGCAGCACTATTTACAATAGCCAAGTTATGGAAACAATGTAAGTTCTCCAAGACAGATGAGTAGATTGGAAAGATGTGATGTATTTACACAATGAAATAAGACTCAACTATATTAAAAAAAAAAAAAAAACAGAAACTCTTACCATTCATCACCGTGGTTGGAACTGGAGGGGATTATGCTAAACAAAGTAAGTCAGAAGGGGAAAAACAAATACTGGATGGTATCACTAATGTGTAGCATATAGAGAAGGAAATCAAGGAGTCATTTAATTCAAAATTAATTACTATTTTCTTTCCTGCCTGGAAACCAAACAACTAAACTGAGGGGGTGTTCCTGTACCTTTAAGTCATATATAATGTTGTAATCCAACTATTACCTCAAAATTTTTTCTTAAAAAAGTAATTTCTGACTTCATAAAGATAAAACAAAAGACTTTATTATTGTCACGCTCTTGTATTGTTTCATTTCTGATCTCAGGATGCTACATATTTTTTTAAATATTTATTTATTTATTTATGCATACAAGCTGGGGTACAGGCCAGAGGCGTGGGGCAGGGAGAGGGTTCACCAGAGACAGAGTGGGAAGCAGAACAGGCAGATTGAGGGAAATACACTCCTGAGGGGAGCAGCAGGCAAAGCAGGAGAGGTCTGCTGCACCATGCGGGAATCTTCCCGACTGGGCGTCGAACTCTTTGTCGCCACTGCCGACAGTTCCACAGCACAGCCCTTAACCACTGTGCCACCAGGGAAGCCCAGGATGTTATATTTTTATCTTCATTTTATAGAAATGAAGAGATAGCTGGTCAAGAATGATTTTTGGCTTGTCTGTTCACATGTTAGTGATTAACCTGAGACCATACTGAATCTTCTAGTTTCTGCTGTGTTCTCTTCCTCTATAATCTTTTCTACTTCAAAGAGCAAGTCCATTGTTATCAAGTGATTTCTCAAAAACCTCATGATTAAAGAAACAAAAGAGATGCTGGCGAGGCTGTGGAGAAAAAGGAACTCTTCTACACTGCTGGTGGTAATGCAAACTGGTCCAACCACTGTGGAAAGCCATATGGTGTCTCCTCAAATTAATAAACGTGGAGCTACCAGATGACCCAGCAATACCACTTTTGGGAATCTACCCAAAGGACAAAAAACACTAATCCAAAAAAATACATGCACCTGTATGTTTATTGCAGAACTATTTACAAGAGCAAAGATATAGAAACAACCCAGATGCCCAAAAATAGATGACTGGATCAAGAAGATTTGGTACATATACACAATGGAATACTATTCAGCATTCAAAAAAGATAAACACATGCAATTGCAGCAACATGGATGGAACTAGAAGCGATCATGCTCAGCAAATAAGCCAAAAGGAAAAAGAAAAATATCAAATGGTCTCACTTATAACAGGAATATAGGGAAACCAAATACAGGAACATCAACCAGCGAGAGAGGGGTGAGGATGGGGCTCAGAACGGGGGAGAGGGGAGCACAGGGGACTGTGGTGATGGTTCACGGGTAAATTGGTGGTGGGAAACCTATGGGGAATATACAGTAATGTAAAAGACACAAATAAAAAAAAATTGAAAAAAAAACAAAAGAGAAAAAAAAGTAAGAAAAAAATACCTGTGTTTTGCCCTTTCCTACTTCTTAGTTTGATTTTCCATAATTCCTAGTTTGATAATATAACAACTATAATTCACTGCAAGTATTTTGCACATAGTATCCCTTCTAAGAGGTTTCCAGCTGTGGAAACTGAGGTGTGACATTTACAGTACATCACCATCTTATTAGAAAGGAAAGGAATGTTCAGAAAAGTTTGGAGACTTACTCAAAATTCATTAGCAAGAAACTGATGAAACTGAGACTCTGAGTCTAGCCTCTGTGCTTCATCTAACTGTTTGAATACTTCCTCTGAACAATAAATACTTTTTCTAAACTACTAGAGCCCTGAACAAGCATTTAGAAGTCAGTGATATCTTACATGACTGATGATAGCCCAAATAAGTTGATAATATATCAACAACCTTATAAACCATAGGTCCTATAAAATATCTTTCAGTTTTGGCTCTGTTGCCTTTCAGATCCTTCTGTCAAACTTTTCTTATTGTTTGGTTCTTTCCTCTTACACCACTCCTAGTGCTATTACATTGTTGCTATTGTTTTAATATTCCGTCTTCTACATGTATTTTTACTATGCTTCCCTTATTTCCCCTTTTAATTCTCTCCCTATTGTTTTATCCATCAATGAAAAACATGTAGCTGAAATGTTTCTATTGCATATAATAATTTAAAAAGATCATAATATTCAGGTTCCCGGTCAGAAATCTAAAAGTATGGATAGTAAAATAAATTGGCTTCATCTCTTAAGAGTTACTTTCTTAAGTTATTTTGAACATGTTTTCAGAAAAGATTTATTCTACTATATGAATATTTATCTTCTTAAACACAAAATGTCCCACAAAAATCCAAGTAATTTCTTTGCCACTTTTTGCCATTAATGCCATTATTCTGTTCATTTCCCCTAAAAGGAAAAAATATTCTCCTTTATCCATTATTTGATGTTAAATCTCAACATCTTACAAACCAAAGCTATTTAATGCACATTTAAGATGAAAGGCAGGTTTTTAATGGGAAAAAAATGCTTTACTCTTGTTCTATTTTCTGAGTTTTTTCCTCTATATTTTTCTATGTGTATTTTAAATGTGTATTTATGTTTGATTCAAAGGCAGCAAAGTGTATCTCCTGTCATCTATGTCCTAGTGCTGGAAAATGTTCTCTTATATCTTAAGCATTAATAGTACTGGCCTGCTTCTTCCTTGAGGGGAGGGGTGGAAAGGGCTTTACTTTAATAGAATTTGGAAATGGTGTCAGAATCCAAGGTTTCATTACTATAGCAACAGAGAATAATGGAAAGACTAAATGTCATACACATGCTATGTTGCCATGGTGACAGTCACTTTACCAAATATGTTTACTGTTCCATTCCGGTCAGCTTTTAAAATATGCATATGAATGTTGAAAAAAAGGAGTAAAAATAGTTCAAAATCATTTGCGAAAGAAAGAACCCTTTCAAGAGATGAAAGCAATTTGTTTTACAGTCCATTATTTAATAAGAAACCCACGGAGTCCACAAAAAGACTGTCAGGGATATAGAAATTCGCATTTCTGTTCCAATCAGTGTTCTTCCTATTTGCAGTCAGGGAAATTGAAGCATGGAGTTTCAGGCATGTCTGTATTGTCATTTCATGCTATTTCGAATTTCTCAGAGCTTGTGAAAATAGGGAATTCTGCTACACTGAAATGGAAAACTTTTTCTTTTTAAAAGCAATGCTCTTGAGGGCACATGCCTGCCAGACAACTGGGCTCCCAACAGATTCAGGAAAGCAGCCAATAATTTATTCTAACCCCGTTCATTACCTTCCTTTTCCTTTCAGCAACCTCTGCCCCTTGCTGACAAAACATTCTCATTATAGTAACTCATCAAGGCTCTTTCTGTTCTATAACTTATTAATGACCTTGATTTCTGTCTTTTTCTTCTTCTTCCCATAATTATTTCCATTAGACAAAAGCCAGGGAGGACAGGGTCATGCTCACTTTCATCATTGAAAATGCAGTTCCTAGCACAGTGCCTGGCTCATAGGAGGCTATAACAAGTTTTATTAGTTCTATTTATTAGTTCTTTGAGGAGGTGGTTGTTAGGAAGTCACAATCTATTTTTTTTTAATAGTAGTATTGTGGTAACAGGTAATTTAGTTCCTGGGTTGAACAGCAGAAATACATCTAGTACCCTTTTGTGTCTGGATTGTAGAATTAATAGGAATTCTTCCATATATCCAGTCCCTTTCATAAAATTATTTCAGTTGTTCAAAATTTACATCTGTTTTTAATTTAGCATTTTAGGGACTAGCAAGTAATTGTGTTTCTAGCAATAGAAACATCCCTAGGTATCAATAATGTGTTTTTTAACCGTTTCTGTGATAGGCAGGATGAGATTCCCTCAAAGATGTCCACATTTTGATTCCAGAACTTGTGAATGTTACCTTATATTGCATTATGGACTTTCCATATGTGTTTAAGGATCTTAAGATGGGGAAATTATTATGGATTCTCTTGGTGTAGGCTCAATTTTATGATGAGGGTCCTTGTAACAAAAAAAAGTAGGAGAGTGAGATCAGAAGGATGCAGAGTGAGACGACTCCACAGGCATTGCTGGTTTTGAAGAAAGAGTAAGTTTACCTTGCGCCAAGAAATGCTGACAGCATTTACTTATGTAAATGTTCCAGCTCCAGGAACTGGAGACAGCCAGGGAATGAATTTTAAGCTAGTAACTCCAATTTTGGAAATCTGACCTGCAGAAAATGGGAGTTTGTGTTGTTTTAAGCCACCACATTTGTGTTACTTTGTTAACAGCAGCAATAGGAAACTAATGCAACTTCCACATCTACACACAAAAAATGAGCCGTCAAAGAGTGACTCGGTCCACGAGTCCAGATCAACGCTGTACCTGAGGAGGAAGCAGGGAACAAGGGACAGGGGTACGCGAGAAAGTGGAGGCAAGACAGGAGGTCTGATCAAGTCTTGTTTATTGTTCCGGAGGAAAGAGCATATATAGGGTGAAACTCACAGGGAGGTTACATTAGGTGACAAGGGTGGTTCGAGAGGGGGGATTCAATGAGAGCGCAGCATGGGAAACAATGGGACGGTCCTGCTGACGTCAGTTTGGGAAAAATGTGCATGGAACGGGGAAACAGAAATCTAAGGCAGTCCTTATCGAAACCTAACCTTATATGGGCAACTCAGGCAATTAGGGCCGTAACTCACCGCTGGGGGCCATCTTGTCCGATGGCTCCTGACAAGTCCCCCTTTTTTGTTTCAAATGAAACAGGACTTGTAGCAGGTATCCATCCTCAGGGATTGTGCCTGTCTTAGGTTGTCAGGAGTCAGGGGAGTCCACTGACCGTGGCCCAGCTCCCGATCGTACCCGTCATTGGCTAACCAACCCAGCGCAAGAGGAGGAAGGGGTTCTTATATTTGGTTAAGTGAGGAGTATGAGCCACCCTTGTCCTGCATCTCCAAGCGGTGGTAGTGAATTTGAATGGGCCGGGCTTGAATGTCCTCGATTTGTTGCCTCACAAAGGTTATAAGCCTGTTGAGGATGCATGGGCCAATAGTGATGGCCAGTAAGAGAGAAAGGATAGGGCCAAGGAGGGGGAGGAGGTATGGCAGGAGTCCTCCGAGACCGGTCCAAAGAGGGTTGTCCGTCAGGTCCTTTCTTCTGCGTTTGAGGTCGTCCTGGAGCTGTTTAATTTTGTTGCGAACAATACCCGATTTGTTGGCATAAAAACAGCATCGTTCCTGTAAAACCAAGCATATGCCTCCCTTTTCGTCAGTTAATAGATCTAACCCTCTGCGGTTTTGAAGGGTCACCTCGGCGAGAGAATCCAACTGGTCCTGTAAATCACTGATAGTCCTGGACAAGGCATTAACATCGGAAATAATTTGATTTGAAAGCTTAGTATAACGAGAGAGTGAGACGCCTAGCCCAGCAGCGCCGGTGGCAGAGGCACTAAGGATACCTAAGCTTGCAATTAAGGGGATGAATTGGACTGCTCGTTTATGGCGTGTTGGCAAATGATCAACAGATGGGACAGGGACCGATTCGTCCCCGGGGACAACGTCCAAGTCTGGAAGAAGGCTGCCCAGGACACAGCTACCTGTCCCGTTGGCTGGGAGGGCTGTAAAGGCATGATTATTGCCACAAATAAACACTGTTCCCGGTGGGGGGCAGGACAGGGTTGTGACATTAACATGAAGGGATTGTGTGCAATTAGTAAATGCAGCCTGACCCAGATCTAGAGAGCTGTTGGCCAACAAGACAAGGCAACTTGAAGTGGTAAAGTTAACCGGCTGAACCATAATGTGTGTAGAGAGAGAACAGTTATAATGTGGGGAAGATGAAAAATCAGAGGTATTTTGAAGGGGAAAGGCTAGGGGGACAGGGGTTCCAAAACGAAGGCACATCCAGCAGTCTTGGGCTAAGGGAGCGTTGGCGGAATTGAGTAGATCGAAGGCCATGGTTAAGACTGCAAAAGTTTGGGGGTCAACATTCATAGGAGCCCAATGGTTTCCTCTTTTGCAACGAGGACAGAGGCTAGGAGCTTTTTGTGAAGAGAGAGGGGCAGGTTGTTTTATTTGAGGGCAGTGTTTTGAAAAATGACCAACTCTACTGCATTTAAAGCAGCCTTTGTTTTGTTCTGTTTTAGATTTTAAAAATTCAGTAACGGACTGGCCGCTAAAAGCCGCTGCCATGGCCAAGCCCTGTTGGTAAGAGGGGTCAATATCTGAGCAGGCGCGGATATATTCAGAGATGTCAGTGGCCTTTTGTTTAATGGGCCGAATTGCAGCCTGGCATGCTGGATTTGCATTCTCAAAAGCCAATTGTCGGACCAGCTCGGAAGTGGCAGTTGTGGCTCCTAGAGAGCGTTCAGCAGAGGTCTCGAGCCTATCTATGAAGTCAGAGAACTGCTCGTGGGCTCCCTGTTTGATTTTTATAAGAGGGAAGCCCGTATTGTTTTTTGCAGGAAGCTTTCTCCATGCCCTAGTGGCGGCAGAGGAGATTTGGGCAAACAACCTGGGATCGCTACCGAGTTGGGCGTTGGGGTCTGCATAAGTGCCCGTTCCGGTGAGCATTTCAAAGGTCCAAGGAGTTCCTGCTCTGATATTGGCGGCTGCCAATTCTCTGCATATATCATGATATTCAGTACGCCAAAGGAGATGATCTCCGCCTTCAAGAGCAGCTTTAATTAGCGTCAGCCAGTCTTGGGGGTAAGCCAATTTTCAGCAATGGAATCTAAAATGGTGAGGGTAAAAGGGGCACAAGCACCATATTGAGTGACGGCATTTTTTAGTTCCTTAAGATTTTGGAAATTATGAGGTTGGCGATAGCGTTGGGGCTGCCCTTGGGCATTGGGGGCCTCTATAACCGGGAAAGCGTGCGTGGCCTGAGAGGGACTCAAAATGGCCGCTGCTGAGGGACCCAAAATGGCCGCAGAAGAAGCGGCGGTTGGTAGCGGCTTGGTAATTTATGAGGGGTACATGCTTGGAGGGTCTTTGGGAGTAATTTTAGATCATTCAAGTTGAAGGGTGAGGGCATTATATAGAGCCTGTAACTGAATCCTTACCTCTAGGTGTTTAATTTGTATTTTTATATCTAGATTAGGCTCTATGGGAGGCAGGGAGGGGGCAGAGGCTGGAGCGGCAGTATTATACGCGGGAGGGTTGTAACGGGAGGCTTCTTGTGCAAGGGCATCCCAATCTACCTCCGAGGGATCGGGGTTGGGCTTTTGGGCCAGGTAAAGATATTTTTTGTCAGAGGCACATTTAAGATTATTTTTATAATAAGGGGATTTTTGAGACGGTTTATCCTGCTCATCTTCGGAGGAGAAGACGAGGGGAGGGTAGATTTTAGGTTTTCTATTAATTAATGAAGGGTCTGTGGAGTCTTTGTGGGCAGGGTCTTTGTTTTGGGAATAGTTGTTGGGTGGATTAATAATGGTGTTTGGCTGGTCTTTTTGGGGGGCTGGGGGCGATTTAGATTTTTGGGGTGGCAGGTGAGTAGGATGATTTTCATCAGAGTTGCTGTGAAATGAGATTAAGTCGTCAGAGCTACCCGGGAGATGTTTGATTTCAGGGTCGGAGGGGTGGTCAGGTATAGTTTTAGTGGAGTGTTCAGAGGGCCCAGGGAGTTGGGGGGTGGTAGGAGAGGGGTCCTAGAGCTCTTTAGGATTTGTTCTGCCTGGCCTATGGTTTGATTTAGATCTGGACTGTCCCCTTCTCTTGCAAGTAAGTCAGAAATGAGGTTCCAATAAGAGAATATGGTAACCGGCACCTTTTGGGGGCCAAAAACCCGATAGTAATCATTTAAGGCATCACCAACCCTTAGCCATCTTTTATGATTTATAGTTCCCTCAAGAGGGAACCGAGGGCAAGTCTGTTTTATAAAATCGAAAAAGGAAAGTAAATCTTTTGTCTTAATCCTAACTCCTTGCGTCTTGAGGGCTTCTTTTAACTGAGTAACATAAAGTTCATGCTGACTAATTTCCTGTCCCATTGTCACAGAAAGACCTTAAAAATCATATCTTACTGTCAGCACAACAGGCTCTCACGGCAACAAGTATGAGAGGGAACAGCTAGCCACTTTTTCGAGTTGTCTTTTTGTTCTCTGGAAGTCTTCCTGTACTCAGGCCCCACGTTGGGTGCCACTTACTCAGCCCGCGAGTCCAGATCAATGCTGTACCTGAGGAGGAAGAAGGGAGCAAGGGACAGGGGTACGTGAGAAAGTGGAGACAAGACAGGAGGTCTGATCAAGTCTTGTTTATTGTTCCGGGGGAAAGAGCATATATAGGGTGAAACTCATGGGGAGGTTACATTAGGTGACGCAGGGTGGTTCGAGATCAGGGATTCAATGAGAGCGCAGCACGGAAAACAATGGGATGGTCCTGCTGACGTCAGTTTGGGAAAAATGTGCATGGAACGGGGAAACAGAAATCTAAGGCAGTCCTCATCGAAACCTAACCTTATATGGGCAACTCAGGCAATTAGGGCCGTAACTCACCGCTGGGGGCCATCTTGTCCGATGGCTCCTGACAAAAGAGCAGTGGCTTCTGAAATGTTTTTTATTTGACCTACTGAATTTTCAGTTAAAAACCATTTGCTCAACCACTGAAGCTATCATTACTTTCTAGTGAGCAAAAAGAACTCCAGTCACATTGAAGAGGATCAAAACTAAAAAATGAAAAATAACAATTAAAAGCAAAGTAATCAAAAGTAAAAAAAATTATAAACTTATTAATAAGTTAGCAGCAGTCAAAACCCACTGTAAGTTGTAACCAGGACATAATTCAGTAACAATTTTCCCTCTGAAAAATGGTGGGGATTCCTATGATCTGCATTTGCTTGTACATAAAGAGAAAGTTTGCAGTGTTGCTAAGCGTTGTGTGATGTTAGATGCTCACTGAACTCATGTTGTACAAATTTTAGTTTATGAGCATTAAGTTTTATTAAACCTTAATAACTCACATGGTAGGTTTCTTATGCAGAATTAGCCCTTTCTATGTCAAAATGTAGTCTTTTTAAAATAATTTTTTAAATTTATATCTTTTATATCATTGTGTATTCCCCATAAAATTCCCACCACCAATTCATCTGTGAACCATCACCATAGTCCCTTGTGCTCTTCTCTCCACTGTTTTTATCCCTTTTCTCCTCCTCCCTTGCAAAATGTATCTTATGGTTGCCTGCTAGTTTTGTGTATTATTATTATTATCGTTGTTGTTATTTTTCCCTTGATCCCTTATTTGTTTCCCCTTATTCCTCCTATAAGTTAAACCATTTAATATTTTTCTTTTTCCTCCTGGCTTATTTCACTGAGCATGATCCCCTCTAGCTCCATCCATGTTACTGCAAATAGCATGAGCTTATCTTTTTTGTGTCCTTTTTCGTACCTTAGGTAACCTTGCTTCAAGCAAAGGTAGTACCTCCTGCTTGGAAAAGTGCCTTGAAATAACAGTCATTACTTTAGTCAGTGATGCTGCAAAACCATTTTGTTTCCTGCATAAAATAAAAACATTCAGTTTTCTTTATGGCATAATTTAAAATAATTTCCAAAGTAGTCCATATGCATGTATTGAAATAGTGTAATCAAATGACCAACATCCAGAATACTGGGTGAAGTAGTTCTTAAGAACTGTCCTCAGTACAGTAGTGCACTACATTTTGGCAATTAACTACAAAGCAATGCTTGTGTTCCTGAAATTGTGCACACTTTTTTTAAAGTGTTGAAGTTGTATCTTTTGTTTTTGTTGTTGTTGTTGTTGTTTATTTCTGAAGATATCTCACTATAGTTGTGCTTATATTTGTTTGATGTTATTGTTTCCAGACAGGAAAGGAAATAGGAATTGATTTTGAATTAAATGAGAATTATAAAGGTGGATGAAAATGTCTTCATTTAACGGTCTTCTGGTAAAAGAATGGCAACCATTATACATGGTAAGCTGCAAAATCTTTAAAAATGTTTTCAATGAAATAATTAAGCTGGTCACAGAGGAGGTTCTGTATTTCATTCCTAAGAGGAACATTTAACAGTTAACCAGAGAAACACTACACTGAGAGTCCCATGGCTGAGTGAGTCTGTCAACACTAACCCTCCCCTATAAGAAATGTTGCCAGATACTTTCCTATCTAAATCAAGTAGATGATAGTTCACAAAAAATGTTGAACAAGGAATAAATAGAAGCATAAAACTAAAGACAAAATAGCCATAGCAATCTTTATATATCAATAATCACTCTTAATGCACATAGACTGAACTCACCAATCAAGAGGCAAGGAGTGGCCAGATGAATCTAAAAGCAAAACCTGACTATACACTGCTCACAGGAGTGTCACTTAAATTATAGACAAGCAGACTGTGTCAAGTCAAGGACAGAACTTGTACCTAAGCCAATGGAAAATTTAAAAAGGCAGAAAACCCTATACTCAGACAAAAACAGACACCCATCCATAAAAGACAACAAGAGACAAAGGTAGAAACCAAATAATGGTAAAGGGATCAATACAACCGAAAGACATAACAATAGTCAATACATATCCACACAATAAATTAACACCAAAATATATAAAGCAAATACTATCAGACCTAAGGAAAGATAATGGCAGCAACACAATAATAGCAGAGAACTTTAATAACTCACTTACAATAATGGACAGATCACCCAGACAGAAACTAACCAAGGAAACAGTGGCCTTAAATGACAAAACATATGAGATACATAGAAGAAAACATACAACACTTTTACATTTTAAGTCAGTAATCTCTTATGATCATGAAGTATAAACTCCAAGATAGCAAGTTTTTTGTTTTGTTCACTAGTAGATCCTCAATAAGTTTTTATTGAATGAATAATGTGATCAAAACAGAGGAACAAAAGATTAACATAATCTTAGAATTCATTGAGCAACTAAGGCAAAAGTGATGCTTTGACTACAGAATAATTTCATTTCATAGGTAGAATATTGTATATCACATTTTAAAGGAGAACACTAAAAGTATCCTAAAGGACTGAGGTGTGAGGAGGCTTGAAATCCTATTATAAGATTATTAAAAGAATTGTGGAAATTGAGGTGGAAAATTCTTACTGGTACTGGGGAGACAGGATTAAAACATTCAGTTATTTGAACTATATCAGTCCTGTAAGGAGCCTTTCACTTCTGTGACTCAATTAGATCACATCTGAATGTATGGGATATCTATTACTAGTTTTCTATGGAGCTTTTCAAGAAATACAACATCACAACCACATTATACTCCTCTGGGGGGCAGGGAGGACTTGAAAATCTAGATTATGTTGAAATAGTTGTTAATTGTGTAAGTTGTGATAATGGTATAGCATTCCTTATCTTCTAGATATATATTTTGAAATATTTATAGAGGAATGAAAAATGTAAGTCCAAACCAAAGTGTTCCAAGAAAAGAATCAATTTATTATGACCTATGTTATGAACAGTATCATCTTTCAGGAATCCAAATTTGAAATTTTTTGCTTTTTCCTCCCTTCAACCTCTTTTGAGAACTCCTCATCTTATGCATACAATGGACATTTCATCTCCAATTCAATATGCAAAACTTGCAAGAAGAACATTTATGTAAAGTTTAGTCTGCTGTTTGTTAGAGGTTGTTTTCAGTTCTTAAGGGCCCATTTCAAAGACTACTTTTTTGAAGAGGTAAAGGACCTATACAAAGAAAACTATAAGACAGTGTTGAAAGAAATAGAAAAAGACACAAAGAAATGGAAAGACATCACCTGCTCATGGATTGGAAGAATTAACATCATCAAAATGGCCATCCTACCAAAAGCAATTTACGGATTCAATGCTATTCTGATAAAAATTTCAATGACATTCTTCAAAGAAATAGAACAAATATTGATGAAATTCATATGGAACCACAAAAACCCTAGAATAGCTAAAGTTCTCCTGACTTAAAAGGAGAATGGAGGTATCACACTCCCTTATTTCAAACTATTCTACAAAGCCATAATAATTAAAACAGTATGGGCCTCCCTGGTGGCGCAGCGGTTGAGAGCTGTGCTGTGGAGCTGTCGGCAGCGCGCGATGCGAGTTCGATGCCTAGCCAGGGAGAATCCCACATGGTGACATCTCCTGCCTTGCCCGCTGCTCCCCTCAGCAGTGTATTTCTAATCTGCCTGTTCTGCTCCCCACTCTGTCTCTGGTGAACCCTCTCACCGCCCCATGCCTCTGGTCTGTACCCCAGCTTGTATGCATAAATAAATAAATCTTAAAAAAAATAAAACAGTATGGTACTAGAACAAAAATGGAACTGAACAAAAATGGAATTGAATAGAAAACCCAGAAATAAACCCACATATTTATGGAAAACTAATCTGTGACAAAGGAGCAAAGACTATGCAATGGAACCAGGACAGTTTGTGCAATAAATGGTGCTGGGAAAACTGGACTGCCACTTGCAAAAGAATGAAACTAGATTACTATCTCACATCATGCACAAAAAATAACTCAAAATGGATAAAAGACCTGAAACCATAAAATATATAGAAGAAAATATAGGCAAAGCACTATACAACATACATCTCAGTAACATCTTTAAAGATTCACCCCTAAAGGAAAGAAAGTGAAAGAAAAAATAAACAGTTGGGATTACATCAAACTAAAAAGCTTCTTCTGTACAGCAAAAGAGACACTAACCAAAACAAAGAGACACCTTACTGATTGGGAGAAAAATTTTGTACACAATACAACTGATAAGGGACTGATCACAAAAATCTACAAAGAGCTCACATGACACAACAAAAACAAAGTAAACAATCCAGTCAAAAAATGGGCAGAAAAGCTAAAAAGACACTTCTCCAAAGAGGAAATACAAATGGCCAACAGGTATATGAAAAAATGTTCAACATCACTTATAATCAGGGAAATGCAAATCAAAACCACAATGAGATACCACCTTACATCAGTGAGAATGGCACACATTAAAAAAATAGGCAACAACAAATGTTGGCAAGGATATGGAGAAAAAGGAACTCTTCTACACTGCTGGTGGAAATGCAAACTGGCCCAACCACTATGGAAAGCTATGTGGAAAGCTATGTGAAGCTTTCCTGAAACTACTAAAAATGGAGCTACCATACGATCCAGCAATACCACTTTTGGGAATCTACCCAAAGGACACAAAAACACTAATCCAAAAGGATACATGCACCCATATGTTTATTGCAGCACTATTTACAATAGTGAAGGTATGGAAACACCCCAGATGCCTAAAAATAGGTGACTGGATCAAGAAGATGTGGTACATATACACAATGGAATACTATTCAGCATTCAAAAAAGATAAACACGTGCAATTCGCAGCAACATGGATGGAACTAGAAGGGTTCATTGTCAGTGAAATAAGCCAAAAGGAAAAAGAAAAATATCGAATGGTCTCACTTATAACAGGATTATAGGGGAACCAAATTCAAGAGCAACAATCAGCGAGAGAGGGGGGAGGATTGGGACTCAGAACGGGGGAAAGGGGAGCACAAGGAACTATGGTGACAGTACATGGGTGAATTGGTGGTGGGAAACGTATGGGGAATATACAGTAATGTAAAAGACACAAATAAAATAAAAAATATAAAATAAGCATAAGTATAAATACAGTGCAATGCAATAAAAATTCTTACCAAATTAAAAAAAAGAAAACAAAAAAATTTCTAAGTCTTTACTAGGTAATTTTCATTTTGTTTTCTTACCACTAAGTAAGTAAAGCTCTTTGCTCCCAACTGTAGCATCTATCTGGGATTTTATACATGTGGGGATTTTTGTCTCTTTGTATTATTTGCTAAGTGGATAAAGGGTGGGAGAAAGTGGGGGATCTGTGTATTTTTAAGTTGTACTATAGTCTAATGAACAAGGGGGTTCATATGTCTTTGGCATGAGCATGGATTACTGTGTCTTGGATGAGCATTGGAAGTTGATGGCAAGAGTAGAGAGGAAAGTAGAGTCTACCTGACAAGAAGGAAAAGAAAAACAAAAAGAGGTGCCTCCCTGGTGGCGCAGCGGTTGAGCGCTGTGCTGTGGAGCTATCGGCAGCGTGCAATGTGAGTTTGACGCCCAGCAGGGGAGAATCCCACATTGTGCAGCAGACCTCTCCTGCCTAGCCCGCTGCTCCCCTCAGCAGTGTATTTCTGATCTGTCTGTTCTGCTCCCCGCTCTGTCTCTGGTGAACCCTCTCGCCACCCCACACCTCTGTCCTGTACCCCAGCTTATATGTATAAATAAATAAATCTTTTTTAAAAAACAAAAAGAAAGAACAACTCAGGGACATTATAGGAGGGGGTGCTTAAGTGAGAAATGGTGAAGGAGCAGGAAGGAGAGTTGGCAAACTGGTGGACAGTAAACTGCACTATATTAGACAAATGCTGTCTAGGTCACAGCAATACTAGATTTGTAGTAAAGACTTTGCACCAAGTGGATTTGGCTCATCTCTCGAAGCATACTTAAATCAGCTTGGTTCCTAAAAGCAATACAAGGTACCTCACAATCCATGGTTGAGTTAGAGTTTAAACAGATGAATATGTTTTTGTCATTTATATGCAAGTTTAAATCACATGAATTTATTGATTCTTTGTTATTCCTATGAAGCAGTTTCTGGATGTATATTAAAAGAAATCTGAGTTAATGGAAGATCATATTTCCAAAGATGGCCACAGCAAGATCTCCCACCTCCCGTACCCTTCTGCAGTGTCACTTTGCCTCTTCTCCCATTAAGAGAAGTGTTCTACTTCTCCTCATTGCATCTGGGCAGGTGGTAACTACCTTGACAAAAACAAACAAACAAAAAACACACAAACACACGAAAACCCTGATAATAACAACAAGGATAAAATCCAGCAGAAATAATGCTATGCTGATTAAAGGCACAGACTGTAAGTGACTTGACAGCTTCCACCTCTGTTTTTTGGAAGACAGCCACCACTTAAGAGACATGGCCACCCTGAATGACCACGAGCACAAGAAATCTACATGTCATGACAGGGTTCCTGAGGATAAAACAGTTATGTTGAGATGGAAAGACAACAGGAAGCACAATCAGGTAGCCCACATGTGGGTGAAGGAACCATCTTGGAAGTTGAATCCTCACCATCAGCTCCAGCTGATGCTTCATGGACCAGCAACAAACCACAAAGCCAAAGGCTTCTGGAATTCTTGATCCACAGAGCAAGGATTGGGGAGATACTATGATGATATTTGGCATGAAATGGCAAGGTATTTTGTTACATGGTAATGAATTCTCAAAATTCTTGTTCCATTTCTGTCACTGAGTAAAGCAGTGACTGAAGAAGTTCTTCACCTGCCTCTACAAGACTTGGACACCTCTCCTTGCTGATCTACCTCATAGAGTTGCTGTGAAATAGGTAAAAGTATGGTGGAGGCAAGATATTCTTGTTGCTCCTAGGAAAATATCTGTGTCCATAATCCTGACTCATGCGTGCCCATTTTCATTGCCTCATGACTGTTCTTTTGAACTAAAAACTCAGTACCTGAGATTAGGTCTATCCCTTATCCAACCTTTGTTGGGGTAGCTTTCAATTTAAATGGAATGCCTTTTATTAAAGGCAGAAATAAACCTATTATGTTATTTTTATTAACAATCTCTTAAGCAATTACTAGCATTTTTCCTTCCAAGTATAGTTCATATGTTAGTCCAATATAATTAGAAAGCATCCTTGCATTTTTAAAATTATCAAAACGATTTTTCAATCATATGAACAAATCACAAAGCCTTCAAGGAATTCTGTGGCTCATTGTTTCTTGACTAAGGTAATTTGAAAGAAGAAATAAAAATCAATTGTGCTTCTCTAAATAATTGAAAACCAAGGAGAATTCAAAAAAGCAGTAAAATCTGGGTTGGCTATTTTTATTTCTATTAGAGCAAGCATATTTTTAATTCTAGTCAGCTGAGAGACTCTTAATATCTGCAGACCTGGTCGATGACGTAGTTCAATCATTCTCAAAGTTTAACACATTCTAGTTAATGAAGGAAAGCCTCAATTTTCAGTAATTCACATGGATAGTAACCTTATAATGTTGAGCAAAGACTAAATTTCTTCTATCGATAGTAATGAAATAGAAAACATTGACCAAAAAAAGTTTCAAGTCTGTGCTACTTGCAACTCTGGTTTCTTGGAGTTGAGTTTTCTAGTCAATTTAATAATCTAGTTAGCAAAAATTTTCATAGCCAGACAGTGAGGCTTCAAGAAAAATCTTTCTAGATTCTATCCTGAGTTCATTCTCTTCCTGGTCAGTGTCTTTGCACTAGGAATGCAGCATCTAAGTCTCAGTTTACTCATCTCTGAACTCAGGAAATGGAAATCATGACATCTATGTGGTTAGAGTTATGGTGATTAAGAAATGTATGAAAAGCAGCTATCATTGTGCTTTATGTCTCAGAGCTTTAATTGGATCTTGCCACTTCGATATCTATCTTAGAGGCAGGACTGGCCATTTTGCTGTCTGTGTCACTATCATCAGCTTGTCACCTGTTGTAACCACTTTACTAGCCTTACTCCCTCTACTTGATCCTGCTGGGTCAGAAGCAGACCACATCTCCACCAAAGACTTCTGAAATCATAATGTCATGCTTTAACTTTTCTTAGAATCCCCTGTTTTAAATTAATCTTCCCTTGAGCTTTGATAGTAGAAAGATCAATCATACCCCAATTCCCTCTGCACACCTGCCCACAGTCAGTGTGCCAGGAGAGCTCCCAGAAATTAGGGCCACCCTTGCTACTTTCCTCTATTCCACCTAGTAAGCACACAGCACTTTTCTTTGAGACTCTTAATTCTAGTGTCCTCTAGCCCCAGAGTCTGCAGGTGCATACCGACAGTCCTTCTAATGACCTGACCCTTCTCATTTCTGACTTGCCGGGAGATGCAGACTGTCCTGAAGCATTAGGGTCATCACATCTAAAGATCCCAGATTGCTCACAGATAATTTTCTACATGATTTTTCTCTTAGCACCTGTTTGTCTCTGACTATGAAGTAACCTCCTCTATCAAGACAGAGTCAGATCTGCAAGCTAGGCTTACCTTGAAAGAATGATACGGTGGTACAGACTCAGCATAGATAGGAGATGTTTCTTCTTTGATCTGAATTTCTAATATGGTTAAGGGAATGAGGATCAAAGAAAAGGGGGAGAGGGGGAAGAAAAGAGTGCCCTGAATTTCATTCAACTTAAGAAAACCATTTCAGTGAGTAGGCCACACATATTTGCATCTTTAAAAAATTAAATCAATACAATAATCAAACAAAAAGCCATTACGCAGTGCCACAGAGATACAAATCTTTATGGTCTTTAATGAATGCATTTAGTCATCAAGGGATGAAATGGTAGAGGAAAGGGAAAATGAGTCCTTGGTCTTAGGTAGATTTAACCTTGCAAATGTCATAGGTTTGTTCAGCCTTTATTACTAAAAATGCATGATAACCAAAGGTGCAATTTACATTACTAGAAGCAAAACAAAACACTAAATGCTGTTTCTGAGGATGCTGAAATAGTGCCATGAAATGTTTCCTGATCATCCACAGAATGGACTGTACTCTCTTAGGGATCTTGTGCCCACTTAATTTGAGTCAGACCAGTTTTTGCCCTCAGAAAGCTGAGCACCTGATTCTCACAATGATGAAAAGACACTACTATTATTCCCATCTCTTCAGAGAAAAAATCTGAATTGCTAAGATGCTAAGAAGCTTAGTGAGAGGCCCCTCTCGCTCCCTACTCCAAATTCTTAAAGGGAATTAAGAGTGACAATGGGATGACTGAACAAATTAAAAGAAAATTCACATCACAAATTTATTTTTAGATCTCTCAAATATCCGCAAATATAGAATTGAAGGTATAAGATAGACAATACTAGTTTAAGACAACTGCACTTTGAAAATACACTTTTTGTTGTAGTCATTTTCCTGAAGTGCCTAGTTGAAGTCATTATGGATTAATATATTAACAGGAATTAGTTTATATAGCAGATTTCTTTGGAAGTGGAATGAGATTTAAAAATGGTGGAGGGCTAGAAGAGGGAGAAAAAGAGTTAACCTTGGCATTTTGATCTGGAACTGTCCTTAAATAATATCACCTCCTAGAATTGTTAATGTAGGCTGTTACACTGCTCTCAGATATTTCCATTGTTTTGGCATTGGTTCTAGTAGCAGTATACATAAGACATCTAGGTTTCTAAAACCAGTTTTGTTGTTCAACAAATATTAGTAGGAACCAATGATATGCCTGGTACTTAAGATGTATCAGGGATACTGTATTCATTACATCTGCAGGCACAGGGAAGGCTCTTGCATGATTAGAGAGCAGTCATTATACATGAAGTAGAATTCTTCATGACTGATCACCCTCATTTTGTATTTTCAAACATTAATAAGGCAACCTCTGCACATTTTCTCAAGTCTGTTATTTTTGGTAAGGATGTGTGTTTGGAGACAGATGAGAAATGGTAATCTTGTTCAATTTACCAAGTGAAAAGCTACTGAAGTAGTACTCTGCATGTAAGATGATAGTTTGCCAGCATGACATTGTACAGGGCTGAATATATATACCAGGGTGGGTGATTATTGAGGGGGAAATAACTGAATTTTTTTTCATGTATAGTTTTACATATCTTTCTGGTTGTGGTTTGTGAAGAGAGTGTTCAACAGATCCGAAATTCCTTGTACACTCCTAAGAACTCACTCACACTTTATGACGATTGTAGGGTTCTATGGTAGCCTGGCGTCTGAGCCTTCCACTCATGTATGTGCAGGAGAGTTGGACTTCATTCCTCACCTGGCATCAGCTACAGGAACCATAGCTGGGCTTGTGTAGAAGTAAAAGGGAATTCTCATCTGGGCAGGGCAGATGTGGAAGCCAAGGAACTTACATAGGGATAGAGAAGAAAACAAAAATGGGGCCAAATTGGAAGTGTTAGCAATATGGATCAGGCTGAGCCTTGTCTGCAGAGACCCACAGAAGCAGCAATGCTCCTAGGGTTCAACGAGAACGAGAGGCACATCAGCCTTTCTTGCTATTATATCCTCAGGCCTAGTATAGTGATGACACACACAACAGGAACTCAAGAAATGGTCTCTGAATAAACAGATCAATTAATGAGAAACTCATGGGGAGCCTGAAAGGGAATGGTTAGCACTAAGTCATAACAGAACTTTGTACTAAGCAATATTGCATTTTGTCCCATGTTTTCTTCTGCCAAGGTAGAATTGGCTACGTTTCAGATTTAAGATTTTATCTCTAATTGTTGAGCAAAAGACTATGGTAGCCTTTTGGAGAGTCAGGGGAAGATGACTTCTGAGGAAATCAAACAAGAAAAAAGAAAGAGGAGACAGAGACATTTATTGACTGTTTCCCACTCCCAAACACTGTGCCAAATGCACCATGTGCATTATTTGATTTAATTCTCACAACATCTTGTGGGAGGTATAACTATTAACCTAATTTTACCAATAAAGAAACTGGAGCACAGAATGTTTGAGTAACTCGAATCCATGCTCTGTGGTAGAACCAATATTCAAACCCAGGCCTCTGACTTCAGAGCTGGGTTCTCAACCTCAACCCCAATATATCCCCTAGCTCATTCACCAGTAGTACTTGCGTAGGACCTGATCTAGAAATTGACTAAATCAGAATCCCCAAGAGTAAGATTGTGGATTTGTTATTTTTATTTTTTAATTAAAAAAATGTATACAGCCTATAACGTAGTTACTCTGTTTGCTGTGGATTTGGTAATTTTAACAGATACCCCAGATGATGGCCTTTTTGAAGCATGTTTGAGGAACGTGGCCTGATGCTACCCTTCTGGTAGACATCCCATTATTGGTGAGAGCTTTACTCCTTCACTTATTGATGGAAAACATTTAGATCCTTTATTTTGAAATTATTGAATATGTTTCTTTGTAAAAGTTCTTAGAAACAAGGATGCCTATTAATTTGTGTTATTAGAGAAATATAAACTGCATATAAATGGAAGAATACCAAGGCCATATTTTACTCCTTCAGGAATAGATAAAAGGTGAATACTATTTGTCAAGGAACAAAGCAAAACAAAAAAAGAACTGATTTGTTAAAAGGTTATTTAAAAAAAGTTAGAAATAGTTTGAATTCCAATTAATGTTTTATAATATAAAAGGGTGGTTAATCTCTAAAAGGAAAACATTAAAGCTAATTGGATTTTTAAATCAGAAAAGCCCACTGGGAAAGTTTTTCTTGATTAAAAAAATTAAACTCATTTTACAGAATACATTTTGGTCAGGGTTAGGGAAGGGTAATTAACTTCCCATGGAAGATTCACTAATTGCCACTAGAGACAAATTAGGTTAAACAAGCCTTGAACTTGGGAAAAAATAAAAATATTTACCAGGTGCAATGGAATCTAGCACTAAATACTAGGACAATCTGTTTAATATTTATGTGTGAATTCTATTTTTAGATGGTTCATACAGATTTAACTTTTTCATGAATATGATTAAGTTAGCTATCTTATGTTTAGGTTCATTAAGCACTCATGGAAGTCTTTGAAATTGCAAAATTTGGTAATGAAAGGAAATTTTTCTCTGGAAAAATGGTTTTATAAAAATATCGAAAAATATAGCTTACAGGTTTAATTAAGAAATATTCTTTAGATAGATAAATCTAGTGCAATGTTGGTTAAAAATTTAAGTTTGTAGTGTCAAAACCTCAAAACACTTTATAATCATTTTAAAGTTTTATATTCACAGTGACAAGAGTATTACTTTTTTAAGATTATTTTCTCTTTCTAAAGAAGTATTACTTGTTTAGGATTTTTTTTTCCCTCTGCAATAACATTACATATTACCTACATGTGCTGTGCTTATAAATCAATTAAAATATGTAGACTGGGTAAATTGCTACAAATATTTTATGAAAAAACATAGTGAATATATGAGCCTGCAGCACAATATTAAGTAACTTTCAGTGATTGGAAAAGGCATGAACTGCTAGTTTAAATGCTCTTTGCAATTCATTTCCTAAAATTATGGAGATTAAAGTTTGTCATTGTGGGATTTCTCTTTTCCCCTACAGCAGGGAATTGGGGAAGGGAAAGGCAAATTCAGGCAGATTCAGAATTTAGGGGTAGAATTTCTACTGCTCAGACATCAGGCTGAGCTGGTTATCCATTCTGCTTAATGACTTAATGGGGAAACTTCACTGGGGACCTGCTAGTGTTAAAATGCTGACTGACAGAGGATACCTCTGATTTGAGGAGAGCCTCCCCAAGAATCTGGTAACAGGCAACTTCCTGTGGTGCCCTTACATTTTTAATAAGCTTTGTTAAAGGCTAGTCTGTACAGTTATTAAAACGAAGGGACTTAGTCAATGTTTGGGGGCAAAGTAAATTGCAAGGAACTGAAGGCACAGGGAGAATTGGAGGTCATAAGGGAAGAAGCTGGAGCAGTGAGCTGAGGACCCAGAGTAACGGTGAGCTCCAGAGGGCCTCAGAAACTCAGAGAAGGTAACTTCCATCATGCAGTCATGAGGGACAGGGACAGATGGCTGTCTCAAGGGTTTGGTTTCCAAGAAAGAACTCAACCTGGGCAGTCGTTGGGAAGAAGGACTTGGGAACCAAAGTCATTTAGTGACAGCTGATCACATAGGTAAAAACAGACACTTGATGGAAAATGGGCCAGAAGAGGAAAATGAGAACTGAAATTGAGAGAGCATCTGTCTAATGTAAACAAAAAGTCTTTTAATGATGCCAGTTAGTCCTTCAGATTTTAGACTACCCTTCACTTGCTCTGCCCCATGATCAGTGTGTAAGGTAGGAAAGTTTATATTCCAAAAACTGTCTGGTCCTTGCATGCCTTGTGTCCAGGAAGGCAGGGTCAGCCAGTGGCCAGTGCCTGGCCCTGTATCCTGAGCTAGCTTCTGCTGCTGCAGCTATTTGTGGCTCAGGGACATTTGGTCTGTTCTTTCTTGACCCAGTCAGGGCCTTGTGGGCTCTCCCCACTTCTTACTCATCTGAAGACTGGCAGGTACTGGTAGCTGTTCAGGCCAGGATGTCACCTTGAAGCCCAGACTGCAGGACAGGCCATGACAGCTACAAAGCCCCTATGACAATCCCTCCCCCTACCTCCCCAGTCCTGTCTCCCCCAGCACTCACATATGTGTGCGCGTGTGCGCACACACACACACACACACACACACACACACACACACCCTCCTGCCCCACCACATACTTAGTAATTCTGAGACCCAACAGAGCCATTCAGAGCCTGTGTGGAAAGGGGCGGCCAGAAAATGAGAGGCTTAGCATCTACCTTTATTATTGCTAATAACAATAAATACAGACAAAATATGTATTCTTTTTTGAGACACATTTTAATAAACAATTATTATTATATAGAGTTGAATGTTCTACTACAATGTCAAGATGATTAATATGAACCTGTAGGAATGCTGATTTCATTTCTTATAGCATATGGCAAAAGTCTACATCCCGCTAATAGGGAAATAAAGTAAATTACTTGTGTATGCAACTAAGTAGCTTTCAGCACCTTTTCTCTAAGTAGGGAAAGGTCACTAAAGCTAATATGCTCTTGTAGGAGAAATAGGGCTGCGTGTCTACTGATGTCTTTTGCAGTCATTGTTACCCATTATTACCTTTGAATGGAAACATAAAATTAGATATTAAAATTCAAATTCACTGAGAACAGATAATCCCTAAACACTAAAAAAATCAGTTGGATAAATTACTTTGCATCTATAGTTACACTTTCAAGAACCAACTGTACACATATGCAAGTATATAATCAACTGTACGCTTTTTCCAAAGGTGTGCAGTGCACTGTATAATATAATTTCACTTCCCCCAAATGCTTCATTATTAACTTTTCCAAATACTAACAAAATCTGAAGTTGTATAAGCTAATTAACCCAGTTTTTTCATATGAGAAAAATAACACGTAACAAAAGAATCAACACCTAGCATTAAATACAATGTGAGAGCATTCTGAAATATAAAATCCTATTATAAATCAAAATAATTTGCTTTGCACAGGAAAGTTGGAAATACACAGTTCTGTCAGACCATCAGTAACAATATGAAGATGATAAATATATTTTGCTTCACATACGTCTCAGTAGAATATCACTTTATTAGTTACATTATTGTGTGCAGGCATTGTACTAATGGCTTGGTACAGAAATGAAGATACGTTCTTATTCTTAAGGGCTTCCAATTAAATAAGATATATACGTAAAGAAATAATTGACACCACAGGTGATATTCAGATACTCTGAGTTACTCCAGCAACCTTGTTACCCTGGGAATCAGTGGCATAATTTATTGAGCTAGTTAGACAGTTATGGTTAAGAGTTCACAAATAAAGCTACCTGACCCATAGAGTTGTTTAACAATGCCATGCTCTGGAAATGCCATGCTCTCCTTACCTGCATGAACAGTGCAGATGAATATCCATGTTTAAGTTATTACCAAAGGCTGGCCTGTTTTGACTGGTGAGCATGTTATCTTTCCATTAACCACTAGTGATGTGACTGCTTTGGTTTCTTGTATACTTTTCGGAGGGTTGTCTTTCAATGTGTTTTTAAAATTCGGAAGCCATGTGAAGTGACAAACAATTGAAAGGCATAGCATTTGACTTTCAAAGTCCTTTCCCAGAAAATGTTTGTGATTACATTCATGGGGGTAGGAGGAAAGCTACAGCAAAGCTCTAGCTCAAATTGGATTTGTGAGAGCCAGAGAACTGGTTAAGGGAGTGAAGTGTTAGGATTACCAAGAGATACTGCCATGTCGGTCAGTTTGAATCCACCTAAAAGACAACGGTGTTAGGATTAGTTCTCTGAGACGACTGTGCAAGCAGAAGGCATGTGACCTGATTGTTTTGTATGGCAGATTTTAAAGTGCTAGTCATTTGAACAAGAAGGAAAAGGAGGCCTTCATTTTTTTAGGGGAGCTACTGTTTCAAGTGCTTGTGGAGAGAGCAACTAAGGACGAAGGGATGGGAATTATACAGGGAGGCAGAACTGCTTTCAGTATCAGGAAGAACTTTGTAATGGAACTGTTTTAAAATGGAGGTAGTGAGCTCTTTAGCCCTGAGTACAATGAATTTGAAATAATAAAAAAAAAAGTTCTTTTCTGTCAAGGGTGTTTTAGAATTCAGAGGGGACTTCTATACCAGGTCAGAAACTATAATATAGTCTGAGTTTATTTTCAAGTTTGAATATAGTCTATGATTTAGAAGAGTTGTCTTTTGATAAGCATGCAATAGTATCACCCTGTGATTTAAATTCCCTGCTTAGGTATTAGTTTTGATTAGGCATCATATTGTCATTAAATATAATTTATAAATTCATTTGAATTTTTAAGACAAAGATTTCTTTCAAATCACATATTTAACTTGAATCACTATATTTAACTTTATTGTTACATTTGCAGTAAAATAACAATAATTCAGGAGAAAATTCAGTTTCTATTCAGTATAAAACAAATGGGCATCTATGGCAGATAGAAGGAAAAATCCCTATTAGTAGCTTACGATAAATGTCAGCACCTTTATTAGATTTTTCCCTAAATGATGGAAAAAAGAACAAATTCCTTCCAATAAAAATGCTCCTAAAATGATGTCATTTTAAGACTCAATTCCTGTTAAGTTTTGACTATGCAGAACCATGGGTGGTAAGTTACTCAGAATGCCTAAAGTGCTATATAAACTGGAAGGGAAAGCCATCAGTCATATGTCCGAAAACTATGGAGATCCAAATGTGTGAATAAAATGTACAAATCTTTGGTCATGCACTCCTGTAAAGGAATTTATTGCACTAATCATCTACCACATGTCACAGTCTCTGATAACTAGTCATTATAAAATATGGCTGTATAAAGCGGGGTAAAGTTGTTTCTTATGTTAGAAATCTGAGTCCCTCTAAGGTCTAGGCTTTGTTTTTAGATCTCCTTCCAAGCTGCCCAGAAGACATTTTTGTGTTTTACATTCAATTCTAAGAGTTTTCAAACACCAGATTCAATTAAACTGAGAATGATGAACTAAAAGTCACAGTGTATTGAACTATATACTTAATCACTACATTACATTTATTGCTTCCAAATATCAAAGTATAAACTGATGATTCCCTTTTTACTTTATTCTCATTTTTAGTCATATACCTTGAGCTAGGTACGCTGAGCACATGTTCAGTTATGCTTCTTGATAGCTGGGAAAAATGAAATCATGTTGCAGCAGTGGTTGCTCTCAAATAATATTCTAGCTTTCAAGGGTCGCATGTAGTGAAGACTGCTGTGATAAAGACTTCCTTTCTTCCCAGTACCAGAGTAGAGTGACAAGGGAATATAGTTAATTTCGATTATGCAAATGTTCTTCATACTGCTTAGTCTCATAGGCCATCAGTGAACAAAAGGTGCTCCATCTTTTAAATCAGGTTTAAAGATCTCTCAAGAAATTGATCTTATACAAATGTTAAATTTAAATATTTTTATATATTTAATTATGCTATATACCTACATTGAATTGTAGAAGACATTACAATAGTAGCTTTTGTGTTTATGTGTATAATCTAAATGTAGTGGACCACAACATATAATAAAAAATGTAGAAATGTTAAAAACAATTTACCCACAAGAATTATAGCAATTTGGATAATGAACGTAATTATTTTGTCTTTTAGCCTGTAGCACTAGATGAAGGATGATCATATGAAAGGAAAGCAGATTTTAAAGAAAGAGAAAAAAAAAACAGACAAAAGGACAAAGCCATAGATGAAGGGATGTTACAGCTCTAACCTTACAGTCAGGAAACTTAGCTCCTGCTGGAAGTACTGAGAACAGACCTGACACATCACTGAGACTGGCATGCCAGAGATCCAGAGCAGAAGGTGAGCACGCAATGATATAATGGTCCACGGACAGTGAAGTCAAAGTGACTGGCAAGGTCAGAAAAACGAAACCACTTCTCATGGACTACGTGTTTGTGGCTGAATTCATTAAGAATTCTGAACACAACCATTTTTCAATAAAGCAAATTAGATCAAATGAAAACACTACCTTTACATGATGATGCAAAATAAGAACAAGATCAGTTATTAATGGAACTTGGTGCAGCACCAGCACCAGTTGCTATGGTGACAAGTAAAAAAGAACAGTAAAGTTTGGTATTTAATGATTAAACTGTACTTTTCTCAGAGTTGTAACTGATGAAGAGCACTCAGATGTGGCTGAAAAGGGATGGCAATAAGTAAAAATATTAACAAGTAACTTGCAGCAATTGTAGAATGAAGACAGGAAACCTTGTGAATTAGAAACTAATAGATCAAATGTAGAGGGTGTCACCCAGGCCTTGAAAACAAGGATATTCCTAGAAATACTACCACAAATCAATGGGCAATGAGGAGAGTGGTGGAAATCAAGACGATACAATAATTAAAAAGACGAGAAAAGGGACACTATTTTGCTTTAGTTTCTTCTTTCTGGAAGAGATTAACAATTTCTGGAGTCAGTGATTAAAACAATATTTACTTTAAATATATTTTACTTATCCTTAAACTTAATTCAATAAATCCACATATAGGTCACCCACTCTAATATGGCCTTTCTCAAATAATTTGTTTTCAAAGCCACACACACACACACACACACACACACACACACACACACACACACGAAAAGGAAAAGCCAACTAAGGTAGGTGGAAAGGAAGGCCACTGATTCTAAGCAACTGTCATCTGATTGGGGAAATTCCTTGACTTGGGAATTGCATGATAATGCAGTCTAATATTCTGTTCTATTAATATTTTGAAAAAAATGTTTGAAATTTATGGCTGCATAAATCTATATGGTAAAATTAAAAGTCCTTCAGTTAGGTATATTTCCATGTAAAAACACACTTCTGTTTAGATCTTGAAAACTGATTAGAGAAACATACCCTCTTGCAAGGCAGAATCATCTTGGCTGAGAACAAGAATGATTAATATTCTATCAATCTGGGGTAAAGGCGATGAAATACCCAAAGAGATACAGGCTGCAAAGACCACTATCGATACCAAAAGCCCAACCACATTCATATATTTAGAAAAAAAATTCACTATAAATAATTTACTAATGTAGTAAACTAGTATGGTTCTTTAGTTGGTATATATCATCACGAAAATTGATAGGGTACTAGTTTAAAACCCCCAAATTTCTTACTGCAACTCAAATTTGAACATTCAAAACCTTGAGAAATATGACACTAACGACCCATCTATCTAGGGGGCAACTTCCTACACATCCTCAACTATATTGGAAACAGGTAATGACAGAAAGGTATTTTAGGACTCCCGCTCCAGAGTACAAGAACGTCACTCAACAGGTTACATGTTAGGATAAACTGCTGTGGTAGACCCGCACCTCATCTGTGATTCTGGTTAGGTGTAGCTTAGAACTACCAGTGAAGTCAAGAGTGTTAATTTACTGAGCTTGAGCCAGAAAATATAAAGAGAAATATGATACTCTTTACTCTTAGATACTGAAATAAAGCAACACTGAGAACTAATAGAATCAGCATTTCAGTATTGCCAATATCATTATGGCTTTGCAACTTGATACTTCATTCTCTTAATGAAGAGCTGGATCTTAGTTGGACCATGTTTAGTGTAATTTAGGCTAGGGAAATACATCACAGTTTAGAAAAAATTATGATCAAATAAATGGTGAAAGGATTTAAAAGAGGTTAACAAAGATCAGAAAGAATTCAGTAACTCTCATACCTGTAGTAACAAGGTAGAATTCTCACCTCTAATTTATTTTTCACCTCATGTAATAAAGTATAAATAATTCATTTTTACTAAAGCAATTTCCCCATCTGTTAACTTTGTTTTTACTAGTCTTTCACAGATAAAAGTATTTTAAAAATCAAAACATCAAAGCATATGAGTTTTTGCTTACACAGGAAAATACTAAGTGTTCTGAATTCTCCAAGATTATGCAATACAATTTTCCTTAAAATGTAGTTGGCATTTTAAGTTTCTTGGAACTCCTAATTCACAAGTGGTGTACATTATAGTCATAATAATTCTCTAGTAGAGGGACATTTTAAGATGCAAAAACCTTTTCACCAACTATTATGGTTAACAAACTTACTGTAGGTTTCTAAGACTGGAATAGAGTTAGAGTGTGTAAGCACGTACTACTTTTAGAAATGATTAGAAAACCATGGGTCCCTGTATTTATTAAACTGAATCACCTGGCAGTAAAATTCAGTTAAGGCTCTTGGCATGGGTGAAACTTCTTCCCACTCAGATCTGCTGCTGTGGTAGACCTGCACTTCATCTGTGATTTCATCTGGTGCATAATCGCCACCTAATATATAAATTTTATCCTCAATTCCAACTGCACCGGCATTAAAGCCTGCACATTCAAAGGAACCTTCACCCTTCCAAACACAAGTATCTGGACAAAAACTATAAACCTTATAGGTGGAAAGGTCACATATATACAGTGTGCAGTTTACTGGGACAGCTTTAATTAGTGTTGCATGAAAAAACTGCCCAAACTCTGCTACTAGTTCAGACCACTGATCAGTTGTAGCGTTGTATTTAAAAAAGCAATCAAGAGAGGGGTTGAAGGCATCTGTAATCTCTACCTCTGAGCCAAGGACGTAAATGACATTTTGGCATGCGCTTGCTTCAGGATAATAAATGCCTCTGGGTAAGGGGCTAACAGACACCCATTCTTTGGAAAGAGGGTTGTAAGATTCAACATCTAAGAGACTTTTAATGTCCTGAGATCCTCTCGTCTTCCCACCTATGACAAAGAGTCTGTTGAGAGCCATAACTGACGTATGCATGGTTCTTGGTGTTTTCATCGTTGACACCAAGGAGAAGTCATTTTTGACAGGACAGTAGCACCAGGTTTGATCAGTGGCGTCATGATATAACTCTGCAATGTGCAGTCGCACTGTTCTACAACAAGCTCCTTTGCAGCCACCTGTCAAGAACATTTTCTCTCCATAACTAGACAGACTAGATCCTGGCAAGTCAATCAGGTGTGATTGTGGCAGTATCTTCCACGAATCACTCTTAATATTATAGCAAAATGTATATTGATTCTCCCCATTATCCTCAGTTTTGTGAATAAATATGTATTTTTCAGTCGTAGAGGGGCGAGCGTCAGGGAAAAGTCCACCCGAACCTTGCACACACTGGACTGCATCCATGATGGTGTCAAAACAGCCTGCACTTTTGAGTAAACCCTCTTCACTGAGCATACAGTCTTGAAGTGTCTCCTCAGGTAACTGATGTAGTCTTACTTTTTTAATCAAATGAGGCAGATGCTTTTGTCTTGATTCTAGGTTATGTTTAGTCCAACTAAGGACAACTTTCAGTACAGTTTCTTCTTCAGGAACATTTAATTCATCTGATTCCAGACATTTTTGTAGTACTCCAAAGTTCATCTCTAAGAAATCACTAGACTTAAATAATAAGGAAAAGTGATGTTGTACAAAGTATAATGCATGATCAAACAAGCGAGGAGAGCCGTAACTATCTGATAGAGATAATAACTGTAAGCAATTGACAAGATTAATACTTTTTATTAGAAAGTCACTGCAAGCTTTGGTTAGGAAGGAAACTTGAAGAAATGATGACAACTGGAAGAACATTTCCACATTATCATCAGTTATCTTTGCTTTTCCAGTGTAGGCATAATCAAGAAATGCTTTTACTGCTTTGGAGGACAAATTAGTAATGGTAACACTTCCACCATCTCTTTCTCTCATGTTTACTTCAAACATAGCCCTGTAAAAATAGAGAACACAGAAGAACAAGTAACCGGGAATATTTTATTCTATAGTTATTTTCAACTTTGCTTTAAATAGGTATCCTCTTTTACCCTTACGTTGATTTTAAAACATATTTGCAACATGTATTTTAAAAGCATCTTAACAACTCATTTCAATATGTAGAATAGTTATATACTGTATTATTTATCTGCAGAATATATATATTATATAACTAACACTGTGAGATATAAACATAACAGAGCTGCAGCAATTAATCCAAAAAAGATTCACATTTTGTATACTGATTTGATGTCCTCATAAATTATTCATAAAATTAAGGTAAAATCTCTCTAATGACAGAATTTCTTTATTTATGTGATAACTAGTATCAACTGTTTAGTTGATAATTAAAATTATGTAAAATATATAATGCACTTTTGGGTTTAAGAGTTGAAAGTCTTTCAAACATAGTTTTAATTTGGCAGTAGTGAAACATGTCACCAATGGATCTGTGCATGTAGGAAAATCCAGCAAGTAAGAGAAATTTAAATACAGGTCTAAAAACAAACATTTTACAGAATTTTAGGGAAAAGGATACATGATGCCCTAAGTGTAATAAACATGTTCTACACTAAGTCACAAAAGAAAGGTTAGGAATAAGTTTTTGGGAAAACAGTCACTGATAGACAGAAATGGGTCCCCTGATTTGAATAATTAAATCATCTGAACATTCTTCATACTAACTTCTGACTTACCTCCACATGGTAGAGTTGTAGAATCTTGGGAATTGGAAAATCTGAGTGCCCAGCTTGCAAAAATACAAATTATTTAGAAATTTTTGGGCAGGTGACTAAAGTGGATTTTACTGTTAATTTTGGCCAAAACAATATTTCCACCAATCCTTATATTAACTTCACAGCCAGAGATTTTTACACTTTACACATCCATTTTTATGTTTTAAACAAACCCATTATAGTGGCTCTCAGTGGAAAAGCAAATGGAGATTAAGTAGAAGGAGCTTCAACAAAGAAACTAGACTGCTCATTGACCATTCATTAGGACTGAAGGTCAAATGGTTTGGTTCTGGTTTAACACTGGTTTGTGTTTAATATTATGCACATACCTTTGTGAGCAGTGCCTGCAGTTGCCAAGATCTCTGCAAGGAAACAACTTAGCGATTTGAGTGTACCCTGGAGGCTAATTAAAGTTATTAAAGTTGCACTAGCATCCAACTAGAAAATATAAGGAGCCCTGGAAATGCAGAAGACCCTCAGGATGTAAGAATGCCTTCACACTAGGCCAATATAAAAACAAGAATTTACCTACCAACTATTACCAAATAGTTACCAAAATTACATATATCACATGTTGGGCAGGGTATTTCAGTAACATATACCAACTTAGAAATATTAACCTATGGTGAAACAATTATGTTATTAGATATTTATAGTCAGTTGAGGGTACAATCAAGAGCATGGCCTCTAGAACCTCGCTGCCTGCTGAGTAACTAGCCCTTTATTAGCTGTGTGACCTTGGAGAGGTTTAACTGAAATGTCTTTCAAATTCTTGATCTGAAGACAGGGATCCACTGGTAGTACCTAATTCCACTGAGTAAAGGAGTTAATGTAAAGTACCAGAAAATAAGTGTTTTCTATCAGAGTCTATGTATTTTTAATTTGCCATCAGCTTCCACATTTTCTGTGAGAAGACACATGTAAGATCATAGCTCTATACTGGATCCTACTCGTCTTTAAAGTATCCTGTTAACATCTATCTCAGATTTTCCATGTTACCATAAAGTGGTTATATAATGTCACACAATGTGTGATTCCTTTTCAGACTTGTCTCCAAAGACTTTGCATCTCAATTGTAATTTTTGTTTTCCAAAAACATTGTAAAATGCATTTTTCATGCATTATGTGCTCTCCTGCTATTTCTGTTTTATGTTTTCTTTCCCATACTCTAGGGAGTTAGATCACAACACAAATATTATGAGTTAGTGGCCTTGTGATATAAAAGTGTGACAGGAATTTTATTTTCATTTATATGTATTTTTATGGGAACTGTGTTCTCACCAGTAACACATATAATAAAGGACCTCTAATATAGATCATTATAAAACTTCACAACAGGCAGAAAAATTTAAATTGATTGCCCTAAGAGTAATTTAAAAAGTTTAAGATCCATAAAAAGCTAGGAGTAAGTGGAACAAGTACTATGGACAAAATAGCAGTTGATACTAATCAAATGATGTGGGCACTGTCCTAATCATTACAGATACCAGAGTTCAAAAGCATACTGACTCTAGGAGTTCGGTTCTGTTTTTACTACCTTATTATTATTACTTTACAAATAAGAAACTTGAGGTCAGAAAGATGAAGTCACTTGCCTAAGGTCACAAGTCTAGTAAGTAGTGGAGCTGGGATTTAGATTTAGTCTATGTGTACTAAGGGGCTAAGCCCATAACCAGTGTAGTATTCAGCTTTCTGTGATGCAGAAGTGACTTGAAGGATAAGGGAGCAGAAAAGTCCCATGGAAGAAAACTGGAAGAGAAGTGGGAAGAAACTGGTGGAAATTGAGTGACAGAGTAAGAGCAGTGAGGGCTGCAGTGGAGTTTGAAGAATAACTTAGGTTACCTGGAGAAGAAATGAAAGGAACAAATGAAGACATTTAATCTTCTTAGGCAAACTGTTCAAGACTGTTGTAGCCTCCCTGCCCCAAGAAACTGAGGCACTCCCCAAGACAAAGCTGGAAACCCTGCAGAAACCTCTGTTTAGCAAGTAGCGGACAACTTTTGCTGAATGAAGCACAGTTTCAGTCCAGAGGCAATAAGGGTAAAATCTAATTATATATTGGTAGTAAAATAGGAGTTAGACAAAAAAGGCAAAACGAGTATAAATTAACTTGCCTCTATTTAGCGTAAACATCTCTTTATATCAAGTTTATTCATTACGTTTTAAACACTGCTTACTTCAATAAAAATTGTTTCCAAAACTGAACATTATGCAAAATACTTCAATTAGGCTGTAAGTTTACTGTCGTTTGACTAGGAGGACTGATGGCCAGGATGTCACCGAAAGCCTTGTGTCTCACTGAGAGGCCTCCCGGGACGGTATCATGTTAATAGGGTTACCACGGTTTAAGGCAGGTGTCTAGGCAGAAGCCTGACAGATTCAGAAACCTGCTATGATCATGGTGGATTGAGTGTTCTGATGAGGCCTGCAGGATTGTCTACTTGGGAAACTAAATCATATACAGAAAGTTGCTGAAGACGAGAACAATTTGGGTGCTCTCTAGAAGTGCTTCTGGAATTATTTTTCTTCATTTAGGGATATTGTGCCAAAGAGAGGAGAAATTTTTAAACCTCCCGTGGTAATCCATGGATAGAAGATTGGAATTTATTTTAGTCCCAGTTTTTGAACTTTGATCAATTTGTCCTTTCCCCTTTTTAAAAAATGATACAGTGCAGGTATCCCCCAAACAAAAGTAACCCTGATCAAAACATTTTTTTTCAGAACATTTTAAAGGATTAATAATGTTCTACAGAGCTTTGAGAAACGTGACCCTGGGTAGATCTGAACCTTCAAAACAATAGTATTACATTCTCATACTCAAAAATCTAATCTATGTTCTTATTAGCTTTTTATAAGAATTAAAAATTATCATTGTGCATGCTCCTGTGGAGGGGAAATTGAGTATAGTTATAAAAAATAACTCAATTATCCATATAATAAAACCTGAGACATAAATACATAAAGTACCTGAAAAAGTCACTGCACGCTGCTAGTACACAACGATGACATGGGATTGTTTCATCTTTCATGATTATTTTAAAATCATAAAAGACATTTTGTTCTCTAAAATTCTGTAGTACACTTAGGATTTTCTGTCCATGATCTTCTGACACAAGGAAGTTGTTTTTCTTCTCAGGTGGAATTCCATTACATGAGCTTCGTGAATTAAAATCAAGTGAATTATCCATAGCAAATTCCATCTGTTTTTAGAACTGGAATGAAAAATATATCATTGATGTAGTAGAATCAATGAAATTGGCAGACTCCATAATTTGCCCTCTTAAGTGTTAATTACACAAAAAACTGCTCACCAATTACAATAATGATAGCAAACCTTCTAAATAACTTTTCATGGCATTTAATACTTGCTAAATGCTGAGCTCACTGGAATAAAAGGTATATTATTGAAAGATAATGTTCAAGCCCACATCATTATGTTAAACAGCAAAATTTGTAAAGTTGTATAAATAGCTTATATAGGATTCGGCTACATGACTGACTATAGTCTTACTGTTACAAGCAGCAGTGCTGTATATGTAGAGGTTGGGTGTATACCCAGCACATCCTTTTCCCCTCCCATCCAGTTTCTTTTGGTAGCAAAGCATTTGTCAAAATGTTGATCTTGAAGTATAGGTATATGCCTTCTGACTTTTAAAAGAGAATTGATTGAAAAAGATCAGTGTTAGCTTGTATTAACTAGTTAAGGCTTTTGGTAAGGGAAAAAAAAAGGTAAGCATTGGTCCAAGTTAGTCAGTTTGAAAACAGGAAGGAAAAAGAGCATAAGCCTTTGTTAAGAAAGGCTTTTTAAAACATGTCAGAAATCCAAGAGAGTTGAAGTTCAGATCATTATCATTGCCCAAAGTGTGCAAATGCAGTTCCAAGGATAAAAGTTTGGACCACCAAAACCAAGGAAGTGAAATACCGGTAGAAAAGAAGATTGCAGACTATCAGAGTCAGACAAATAGGTAACCTTGGCTCTTAGTCTATTTCTGTTCTGATTATCTGAACATCTATTAATTTGCAAACACCCTAATAGTCACTTAACACAACAGTTCATTATTTCTCATGGTTCTTGTGGTTTAGCTGTAGGTTCTTGCTTAGGGTTTTCATATGACTAGAATCAGATGGAAGCTGTGGCTGACATTATCTGACAGCCTGACTGAGCTACAAGGACAACATAGTTTCTTCTTCACATTTCTGATGCTTCAAAAGGGATGATTAGAACAGATGGAACTGTTACCTGAACTCAGCTGGCTTAGTGATGGGCGCTAGCAGTGCAGTGGTGTTCTCTCTCTCTCTCTCTCTGCTGCTCCACCAAGTCAGTTATGGCAGTTGCTGCCTAGAGCCCAGTAACTGCCTTTTTGTCAGTTGTGGCAGTTGCTCCTCAGAGACCTTTTATGTAACAGTGTACTTCTTGGATCGTGGAATGGGCCAATCAGGTGTGAACTATGAGCTGATTGGTGCTAAATGGTCCCATCAGCCACAGTACTGAAAAATGGTCCAATTAGACTTGTGGGTGGGGCACCCTGAAAGAGGAGATAAGCCAGGGCCCAAGGGAGCAGAGGGGAGATGAACAGAAGAGATGATGTCAGCCCCCGAAGACAAGAGACGACAGCAGTCCCTGAAGAAAAGAAGATGGTACCAGCCTCCAAAGGAAGAAGAAAGAAAAGGAAGACTCCATTCCTGGCCTTTGAAGAAGAAGCACCCAACAGCTGACCTCTGAAGAGGGAAGAGAAGCCGAAAACCTCGTCAGAGAATGAGCACCTGGTCCTGTCTTTGACAGTGCCTAAAAGGAGCACTAAAGTCCCCAGGCCTGGTGTCTTAGAGAACTGTTTGTTGTTGGTATAGCCCAACAACTCACAAAGAGCTGTTAACACTTGGTATCTCCGACATGGCCTCTGAGGGACCAGAAGTGACCATCATTACTTGCCAGTGCTGTCTGGCACTCCTGGTGACAGGTGAGTGGTACTCTGGTGGTCACTCTCTGGTTGAGATAGCCGGCCACCTGTGGATACAGTAAGCTCTTTGTTTCCCCTGTTTGTAAAATAAGCCCCAGGGTGGTTGTTCCTGGAGCCTGAGATCTCTTGCAATTTGTGGGTGAGAACCCACAGACAGTGATCTGTCCTCTTATTGGGCACTGTCCTTTGTTTGGCTATTGCCCATAGGCCCCTATTGTGTGGGTTTTGTGCTGTTATAGCCCTTGGTTTTGGTTTTTGGCCTCTTGACCTTTTGGGGTTTATTTTTGGTGACTCTTTAGTCTCAGAGCCCAGACAGGTGGGTGGCCATTCCATCCGTCCATCCAGCTTCCTGTCTTGTTGCCTCTGCTTCAGAACTTCTTCGCTTCCTCATGCACTTGTTCATCTGGCTATACTTATTCATAGTATGGTAGCCTTGAGTAGTGAAACTTTTTGCAGGCAGCCTGGTTTTCCCAAAGGGAGTATTCCAGGGGGCCCAGGTGGAAGTAGACTCTGGAGAAGCAGTCCTATGGCATCAATCAAAACGTTATTCTAGGCCTGAGACAATTAAGTACTGCAGGCTATGTATAGTTACTTAAATTACTTAAAATTACAAATTTAGTTCCTTGGTTGCTCTCACCATATTTTTAAACGCACATACCCTGTGTTTAAGTTTATGTGACACAGGGTACCCAGACATTTGACTAAATGTTATTTCTGGGTGGTAAGGGTGTTTTTGGATGAAATTCACATTTGAATCCATTAAGTAGGCTGCCTCTCCTAGTGGGAGTGGGATATGCAATCCATTGAAGGCCTAAATAAAATAAAAGGTTGAATAAGAAAGGACCACTCTGTCTTTGAGCTGGGACATCAGGGTCATCCTGCCTTTGGACTAGGCCTCTGAGTAGAACTACTGTCAGCTGTCCAGCTTACTCACTGCAGATTGGGTCTTCTTAGCCTCCACAGTCATATAAACAAATTCCTTCTAATACATCAATCAATCAATCAAGCTAGCTCGCTAGCTAGCAATCTCTCTGATTGGTTCTGTTTTTCTGGAGAACCCAGACTAATACACATGGTCTAGTGGCTATTGTACTGTACAACACAAATGTAGAACATTTTCATTATGACAAAAAGTTCCATTGGATAGCTTATGTATATGTGAATTGTGATCCTGTATATAAAAATTAGAAAAATAATTCAGCAATATGTAAGAAATTATACACTATGACCAAATGGGTTTGCCCAGGAATTTCAAGATGGTTCAATATTCAAATACCAATCAATGTAATACCCCAGATTATCAAGCTAAGAAAAAAAAATCACATAGTGATATCAACTGATACAGTAAGAGTATTTGAAAATCCAACACCTATTCATAAGAACAATTTAACAAACAAGGAACAGAGGAACTTCCTCAACTTGATGAAAAACATCTATAAAACTACCTATGACATTATTCTACATGGTAAGAGACTGGACACTTTTGCTCTAAGATGAGGAAAACATCAAGGATATACATTCTTACAAGAGCTAATCATCATAGTACCAAAAGCTCTAGTCACTGCAATGAGGCAAGAAGTTTCAATGAAAGGCATATACTTTGGAAAAGAAACAAGTCTATTCACAGATGACAAGATTGTTTTTGTAGAAAGTCCCAAGGAATCTAACAATAAGATTCACAGAATAAGTGAATTCAGTGATGCTACAGGATGTAAGATCAACATTAAAGATCACTGCATTTTTATAAAATAGCAATGAAAACATGGAAACCAGAATTTAAAGTATAACATCATTTACGAGAGAGAGACAGACAGACAGACAGACAGACACACACACACTTAGGTATAAATCTAACAAAACATATACAAGATTTGCACAGTGAAATCTCCAAATGCTGACAAGAAAAATCAAAAAAGACCTTAATGTAGAGACATGCACTGTTTAGGTTGGAAAAATCAACATAATAAAGATAATTCCCCCCTTACTGATGTTTAACACAATTCCTGTCAAAGTATCAGAAATTTTTGTAGTTGCAGATAAAATTAATTAAGTATGAGGAGTTAGTCTTATAATTTCAAATTCCGCTATTACATAGCTGTAGTAATACTCTCTGACACTGGTAAAAGGACCAACACACAAATTAGTGGGCCAGAATATATAATTAAAGCCAAGGGTTAGTCAATAATTTGTAAGATATGATGCACAATTCATAAAGGGAAAAACTGATACAATGAGTTCTTTCAAAATTAAAAACTTTCCCTCTGTAAAAACCCTGTTGCAAGAATGAAAAGATAAGCTACATGCCAGGAGAAGGATACTTGTAAACACTATCTGATAAAAGATGTATCTAGAATATAAAAAGAAATGTCAAACTCAGTAAAGAAACATTGCAATTAAAAAGTGGGAGAAAAGACACAAAGAGAATTTCACATATCTTTAAATAAGTATTCTCAAATATGTCAGGATTGTACATAGCTGTTCACTTTTATAAATTTATCAAAAGATAGTCTTCCATGTATATTCTATACAGAATAACAAATCAACGAAGCTGAAATTTTCCTTAATTTTGGTTTGAGCAAATCTCTACAGGTATAGTGAACTTTGCAAAAAACAAAGAACTTGAGATTTAGAGCTACAGAGCAGGTTCCTAAATGGTCCAACAAGTATAGTGACTCCTCCGCCTTCCTCATTGACAAAACACACAGACCTATTCCACTGGATTGTTGTGACGCTTACCCGACAGGAATATTAATCTAATATTGTCAAATGGCATGCACATATTAATGGTTAAAAACAATAACATACTTAGCCAGTGACATGACTGGCAAACAGTTCTCAGATCTTGCTAAATGGCAATTATTTTTCTCCAAATATTTTGCAGATTCAGCATCATATTTCTCTAAGTCAAGACACATTTTTTTTTCCTACACTTAACATATTTAGTATTGACAGGAATCTTATCACATTTTTTGGCCAGGTGGCAGTCATGCCATATTTGTTATCACCTGAATTTGTCTATCATGTTAAAAATGGGGGTGAGCATTTTGGAAGAAATACCTGGAGATAACAATGGACAGTCATTTAAGAAATGACACATCACTGGGGCCTCCCCGGTGGCGCAGCGGTTGGGCGCTGCGCTGTGGAGCAGTCGGCAGCGGCAACGCGAGTTCGACGCCTGGCCGGGGAGAATCCCACATGGTGCGGCAGACCTCTCCTGCCTTGCCCGCTGCTCCCCTCAGCAGTGTATTTCTGATCTGCCTGTTCTGCTCCCCGCTCTGTCTCTGGTGAACCCTCTCACCGCCCCACAGCTCTGGCTTGTACCCCACATCACTAAAATTCTTAATAATAAAGAATGACATTAAGGGAAAAAACATGGACATTGAGGTGCTGAGTTCAAAATGCATTAGAAGAGGTAGACTCTATAAACAAATTTTAAGAGCACCTCAGCTAATTATTTTATAGGTATACAACTGTTATTTATGATTTTTTAAAAGGGCTTTTCATAAGAATTAAAAATTCAAACTGATAGACTTGCATCATAGTTAAAATAGCACTTCTTTTTCTTTTCTGAGGATTGCCTCTCAGCCTCTAAGAAACACCTTCCTGCTCAAAACACTGCATCAATTTTCTGGAACTCTTGTTCTTATAATGTCTTCCATTAAACTTTGATTTAAATAATTGAATCAATAAAGTAAAAGACTCCAGCCTAAGAACCAAGCCTTTGATATAAAGCAATAACCAAAAAGCACATACCCCTTTATGACAACTGAGTATTAAACTCAAACCTTGCTCTGACTACTCTGGGATTTGATTTCATCAGTTCTTCCAGTGACACGAGTTCGGTCACTGATGTTTCAGTATTGAGCACGATGCCCGGCCCATTCTATTTTAAATTATAGCATGCTATCTCATGTACCCGTATGTTCATTGCGGCACTGTTCACAATAGCAAAGGTATGGAAGCAACCCAGATGTCCAAAAATAGATGATTGGATCAAGAAGATGTGGTACATATACACAATGGAATACTATTCAGCATGGAAAGAAGATAAACACATGCAATTTGCAGCGACATGGATGGAATTAGAGGGGATCATACTCAGTGAAAT
>PVIJ01003566.1:0-16685 GCA_004024925.1 Scalopus aquaticus
CAGCATTCAAAAAAGACAAACACATGCAATTCGCAGCAACATGGATGGACCTAGAGGGGATCATGATCAGTGAAATAAGCCAGAAAGAAAGAGAAAAATATCGAATGGTTTCACTTATAACAGGAATATAGGGGAGCCAAATAAGAAAGCGACATTCAGCAGGGAAGGAGGGGAGGGGGAGGGCTCAAGAGGGGGGAGGGGGGAGCACGGAGGACTATGGTGATGGCTCCACGGGTGAACAGGTGGTGGGTAACTTATGGGGAATACATAATAATGTAAAAGATACGAATAACAAAAATAAATATCTATTATATTAAAAAAAAAACAAATGCAAAAGTCTCAGGTCTGGCTGGGTGGAGTCAGAGTCAGTATTTGAACAAGGTGATTGCATGTGAGTCTGAGGAGCGCTGCGCAGGGCAGCATCCTGGCGGTGAGGCTGTCTGATGGACTCCATCAGCCTTGGGCCTTGAAGGGGAATCCCATCCAGCATAAGATCTAACAGAGCTGAGAGCCGGGAGTACTCTGGCTCACGTTTGCCCCCCTCTCATCCTCCCAGCCCTTTCAGGGAGGGCAGAGGGGCAGGCATGCAAAGGTGGGAAGACGCTCTCTCCTTTGAAGGCGTTTGGGGAAGAGCTCCCTGTTTAGAGGTTTCTCTGACCCCATCCATGCCATGGTCTCAAAGATGCTCGTGCCTACTTGCTGCACCCAAGTGCCCTAAACCACCCCTGAGCTCTGCTTTTCCACTTGGAAAACTGCTGACCAGACCAAGAATGAAAATGCTGAGCTTCAGAGTTCATAAAGGACAGTGGGAGCCGCCATTTATGGAGTCCTTACCACATGCCAGGGACTGTGTGGACTAAGTTTCCTGAGGCAGGATGGGCCCTGCCTGCCCCTCCTCACTGCCTTCTCTCCCAGAAACCAGCCTCCTGAGCGCTCCCCTCCTGCCCAGCCCACCAGGCCCAGGCAGTTGTCAGCAAGAGGCTCCCATCCCTTAGCAAGGAGATGGGTACTTGCCACCTTGGTTCCTGTTCCCATCTGGAAGGTATTTTTTTCTGATTTAGGGCTGGTCTTTCTGGGTGTTCAAGAAAGTCTTGACAAATACAGAAATAGACATGCACCCCCCCCCCCGCCCCCATTCAGGCTAGGTGCTTTTTCCTGGGGGCCTTGGGTTGCCCTAATGACCAGGAGGCCCTTGGGTCAGGGGTGCTTACTGCCCTACACACCAGGATCTGTCGTGGTACCCAATATACAGTGGGCACTTAGAAAATTTGAGTTATTCCAATACTACCAGCTTTATCACTACCACCACCTCATACAGCTTTCTGGTAAACCATAATAATAACAGTCTAATTTATAGGGAACTTTCTATAGGTGTTGTCCTGTTTAATCCACAGCCTATAAAGCAGTGTCATTATCCCCATTTCATAAATTAAAAAAAACCAACAAGTAGGCCTCCCTGGTGGCACAAGGGGTTAAGTCTCAGCACTAGGAAGCTATCTGCAGCCACTGCAGCATGAGTTCGATCCCTGGGCAGGGATTCCCACATGGCTCAGCAGACCTCTCCTGTCTTGCCCGCTGTTCCCCTCAGCAGTGTATTTCAGTCAGTCTGCCTGTTCTGCTCCCCACTCTGTCTCTGGTGAATCCTCTCACCACCCCACACCTCTGGCCTGGATCCCAGCTCTTGAATGCATAAAAAAATCTTAAAAAAAACAAAAACAAAACAAAACCAACAACTGAGACTCAGAGGATCTAGCACCTTCTCCACCACAGAAGTATCTAAGTCCTTTGCAGCTGCAGGGTATGACCTCCTAGGTGTAAATTCTCCTCTAAATTTTCTCTTCTAGATCTTTACAGCAAAATAGTCAATGGCCCCAATCAATGAATTTATCAATTATTGGATTATTCTGCTTTTTTGTTTAAAGCTTGTTGGGTTTGATTATGCATAGACCGACCCTGGTGTAAGATCTGATTGCCGTCTGTGCTTCCTGGCCGCTTTCCCCGTCCTACTCTCAGCACAAACGCTCCAGCCCATGGGATCCGATGATCCACAGTCCCTCCGGCTCATCCCCACCTTTGTGGGTTATGCGGCTTTGGCCAGGTTGGCCCTCTTGGGCTTGGCTTCCCCAAGTACAGAGGCGATGGTGACACCAGCTTACCTCGCTAGGTGAGGCTTTGGTGTCAATCAAATGACAGAACCGTGGGAAAAGTGTTAGTACCTTGGGAAGTGATTCCAATAGAGGGGTAAGCAGGCACTGTCACCACTGTGCCCGGCACTCACCCACCGGGGCCTGAAACACCAGCAGTTCTTTGATCCAGTAAGTCTGAGAGGGCAGGAACCAGGTCTGCTGAGGTTTCTGAGCTCTCCCTCCCCCCATTACTACCTGGGGTTGCTAATGATCACTTAGGAGGGAGGGGTCCTTGGCATAGACCTGTGGCTTCCCAAGGGCCCCCCTCCTAAAGGCTGGGGTTGGAACAGATGTGCACCCACCTGAGTGAAGTGGCCTTATCCCTTCTGCCTACAATATTGCCAAAGGTAGTTCATACCCTGGCTTCACCTTTGAAGGCCCAGGTGATCTCTACAGATAAGCCTTTCCATACTGCCCCTGGCAGAGATGGCCACACCCTTCTTGGGTTCCCTCTGCAATTCTCTATTAGAGCTACTATGGTCAAAACAACCTTCCTTCATAACTCATGTCTTCCTTGTGAGCTATTGACACCTCCTGGACAAGGACTTTCACTATCTTTCTAGCCCAGGCTCAGCACCCAGCCCATGGAAGGCATTCAAATGTCTGAATAAAATAAGCCCAGTTAAAATGAAGCCCTCAGTCTTAGAAATGAAAACCTTGGGGTCAATCTTTTCCCCAACTTCCATTTGTTCTTCCAGCCTCCAGAAATTCACTCCCTCAGGGCAGCTCATTCCCCAAGAAAGCTTCCACTGTATTGAGCTCAAGTCTGTCTCTGGATCACCTAGCTTCCGTTCCATCCAATAAAACTACTTCCCTTCCACAAGCAACACTTGGTGAGTGTGCGCAACCTTGGGCACTCCCCTTTCACGGACGAAGCACACTTTATTTTCTTTATTTATTTAAGCAGTGTGTTTCAGGCCAATCACCTCCCTATCTTCTATGTCTTTGTCTTTCTTGACATGGTCTGGTCTGAACTGAGAACAGTCAGCTCCTCAAAGGGAAAGACAATGGATAGAGAACTGAATTCCTCTGCACTCACCTAAACAAATATTTATACTATCTGCCAGTGGGTTTTTATATTTTCTCAGTATGATACTCACACCTTTAGTGAACATTAAGTCCCTTCCTGAGAGGTCATGGTATGGACTGGGGTCTCGTGCTGAGTGCTCCAGAAAGAGGTTATAGGATGGATCCTTTAGAAGTAAACCAGTAATTCTAATAGTTAGGTCTGACAGACATTATCTACACATCCTCCCTTCCATGCTAACAGAGCCCAGAATCTCTTCACGGAGACAGTGTATACACTACAGTCCCAGCAACTCTGTTCCCCAGTTTCCCAGGTAGACAGAGCAGGTCCTGTCACCTGCTTCTGGCCAGTGGTATGTAAGGGGAAATCCATGACAGGGGTGTTCTAGAAATAGCATTGTTTTTCTGATGATGGAAGCAATATTTGGTGCGGCTGTTTTTGCCTTTGTCCTGTCCTAACCTGGAAGGCGGAGCTATGGCAACCACCTTGCAATCATGAGGCAACTAGGTGAGGACACCAGTGAACACCAGAGAAGACAGAAAAACTCTGAGCCCTTGACACTGTGACTGAGGGGCCAGTGCAGTGCCAGTGACTGGCACCTCCAAACTCTGATAGTGAAGCAATGAATCGGTTTTCTCAGTGCTTAAGCCACCAGCAGGCAAGTCCTCTTTAACTTGGAGCAAAAAGCAATTCCATTGATACAATGGGCAATTACTTTTTAAATTAGACATGTTTTATAGACACATGCACACAAAGAAGCCTTGAAATGAGGGTTGCCTTGTTTTTTGTTTTTTTTTCAAGCTGGGGTACAGGCCAGAGGCGTGGGGCAGCGAGAGGGCTCACCAGAGACAGAGTGGGGAGCAGAACAGGCAGACCAGAAATACACTGCTGAGGGGAGCAGCGGGCGAGGCAGGAGAGGTCTGCCGCACCATGTGGGACTCTTCCCGGCGGGACTCTCCCTGGCTGGGCGTCAAACCCGCATCGCGCGCCCGCTGAGAGCTCCACAGCGCAGCGCTCAACCACTGCGCCACCAGGGAGGCCCTGTTAGTTCTTATATTAATAAAATTTCTGAAAAGTAGACTCAGGTAGCACATGAAAATACTAGTTGACTAAGAGTTACTGTCCGGGAATATTAGATAGTGTCATCTTTTTGACACTGGCTGGATTTAAAAATAATAACACTTACATGTAAAATAGGATTTTATACTTAATAATACTTACATATAAAATGTTCCAGATCTCCAAATACTATAGTAAATACACATCCCATGTCTTAACCACTGTCGAACACTGCTCCATCCCTTGCTGGCCAAAATTACAGTATTCAGGAGTGTGCCATGAATACAAGAGATTGATAATCACTATTATACCCGTTCCTATGAAAACAGTCCTTTGAGCCTCGGATCAGATAGGGAGCTGCCCTCTTCTTGGCCTGCATAACCAACCCCTCTCATTCTTATGGACACAAGTATAAGAAAAATTCACATCTAGGGCTTCCCTGGTGGCACAACAAGTTAAGTCTCAGCACTGTGAAGCTATCTGCAGCCACTGCAGCACAAGTTCGATCCCTCGCCTGGGAGATTCCCACATGGCACAGACCTCTCCTGCCTCGCCCACTGCTCCCCTCAGCAGTGTACTTCAGTAGATCCGCCTGTTCTGCTCCCCACTCTGTCTCTGGTGAATCCTCTCACCAACCCCCACTTCTTGTATGCATAAATAAATCAATCTTTTTTTAAAAATTCACATCTCTTGATCCACTGTTACCTGGGCCAGGCTTCTAAGCATTGCGTGTAAACTATTTCACTGCAGTATTGCAGCAACCTATGAGGGAGTTTCTGTTATCACCCCATTTCATACATGAGCAAGGCGAGGCTAAGAGAACATTAACTTGCCAAGTACACACAGTAGGAACGCAGCTTGACACCAGAGCCCGGGTTCCAACCACCCCGTCATCCTGTCTCTCAAAGTGCCGAGGTCCCCATAGCTGAAGAAAAGCAGCTGGGAGACCCGGAGCCAGGCCCACACTGCACAGCCAGGAGCACAGCTCACAGCAAAGGGGCTCCCACGTGCCGGCAGTTGGCTTCAGAGCAGGGGCTGGGGCGGGGCCTCGGCCTCCTCCGTGGCTGGAAGGAGGATTCTGCCCGGAGGTGATGTGAGAACCGCGTATAATCTGCAGAAAGGCCCTACTGTGGGTTCCCCAGAGCCAGAGCCAGGTGCGGCCCTGAGTGAGCAGCCTGTGTGTGGTGGGCGGGCGGGCTGTTCTCAGTGGCCCCCCCAATTCCCCGCTCTACTGGCTTGCTCCATCACTGGGCCCCATGGCCTCTGGCTTCTAACTAGGCGTGCTGCTGGGAGGCATGCAGAAGACCAGGGAGCAGGCAAGTTCCAGTATTTATTCCTCATTCCAGCCCCTCCCCCCTTCCTGCTGGGCCACAGCATGACCAAGACTTTGAACTCTAAATACAGCCACAGCTCTCACAGGTTTCCTGGAGCAGTTCCCACTCATCTCTTCTGACTGGGGTTGAAGGCTCCCCACTGCTGTTAGTTCCGGGGTGCGTCACTACCTCTGGTTGGCTTCCCTGATCCCACCCAGCCCTCCGTAAACAGCTCCTCTCTGGGGACCCCTGGGAAGGGCTATCTGTTTCTGCCCACTCCTGATCCACAGAGCAGAGAGCTGGGGTGTGCCTGGCTGCCCTGCAAGGAACAGGCAGCAAGACCATGCGAACAGAAGGAGTAACCAGGCCTGGATGCAAACGCCCAGATCTTTCTGGCTGTGGGGGGCCATGAAGGCGAGGTGACTGTGTTTGCTTAAGAGTAGCAACTGTACTGTACCCAGGGGCACACAGCTTCTCTTGAATATGCCCACCAGGCAGAGCAGCTGCCCAGCCTGTGGCTACTAGGCCATCCCACTTCCCCACTTAGGGAACAGGGAGCAGCAAAGAAACTGCAGGGTCAGTCCAGGGCAGACACTCCTCGGGAGGAGCCAAGCCAGGTTCCCCAAGCCTCTCAAGCCCACAGCCCTGTGCTGACCTCTCTAACCCGCAGCAGGCACGTCAGGGAATCCAGAGCCAGGGGCTGCCACCTCCTGGATCAGATGTCCAATTGCTGACTCGATAAGATCAGGCTTCTGACTTTTTTCTTAATGGCAGTAAAATAAGTCCTGCTTCCCTCCACCTCCCTCCTTTCATCTCGTTTTCCCTCCCGAAGCTGGACGAGATCCCAGCCTTTCGGAAGTAAAAATAGCCAAGTGTGCAGGCAGTTTAGGTTTCTTTCTTTTATACCCAGGCACTAAAAATAACTGGCTAAAGCTCTGCACCTGGCCAGGAGCCTGACCCTGGCGCTGCCGGCACATTTCTCCACCCTCAGAAAGGGCTCAGATGGGCCAGGGAGGGAAAGGCCTCTGAGCTTGCGGCTGTCCAGGCCCAAGGGCAGGCTCTCTCCTGACACTGCAGTTTCACAGCCAACACCCTTCTTTCCCCGTGTGCAGACACCCACCCTCACCCCCAATTCAACGTCTTTGGTTTACTCGAATGTCAGTAGGTCCGTGTTTGTGCAAGGCTTCACAGTTTACAGAGCTATTTCCAGATCTCATTTGTTGTGCTTAACAACGCTGAGGGAGGGGTAGCACACGCTTACTATTCCCATGTGGGAACTGGGGCTCAGAAAAGTCAGGCGACTTGCTCAAAGTCACACAGCAGGAAATGTCAGAGGGAGGAGCTGAAGCCTGATCCCCCTAGTCTTATCTCCTTAGCCTTTCACTGAGACCACGGTCCTGAGGATCAGCATGCCTGGAAAGCTTCGGAACTGCAGCCTTCGAAGACTTACCCCTTTGAGGTTCTGCGGCAGTAGGTCTGGGCGAGGGCCAGGAATGGACAACTTTTCAAATATTCTCTAATAATTCTGATGACTGGCCAGGTCTGGGCAGCACTGTGCTAAACCTATTTTATTCCAAATTCTTATTCATCCCAGAGAACTCAGGGGCTGGTTCTCTACTTACAAGTTCTACTAAACTACAGATGATCTGTGGCCAGAAAGAAGAGAAAACTACCAAAAGGTGACCTTGGTGCCCTGAGGCCCCAGAACTGTAGCTCATGGGGCACAGTGAAGGGTGCTATAGCCCAGCAAATACCATAAGCACTGCTCCACACCCCCTGTACATCATGGGCTTCCTCTGCCCACCTGCCCTGCAGGGGCTTCTGGGTGACAGGTAAGCTCACCTTGCTGCCTCTGACAGGATGGCTATTTAGAGGTTGCCTCTTTCCCTGGTGCCATATCATAATGGCTAAGTGTGCCACATGCCTGCTCACTAATAGCCAAGAAAACAGAGACTTGGGGGGTGGATAAACACACCTGCCACCTAATACTGTCATGCAAACATCACAGAGTATAACTACACAGACCCAGGCAGAACAGCCTAGCACACACCTGGCCAGTACAGTGTGGCCTAGTGGCCCAGCTGTCACACATGCATCTGCCATTGATGCAAAAATCTTCAAGACATGCATGACTGTATGTCAGGACTTAGGCTAACTGCTCCAGGGTGAGTAGAATCTCCTGAAGCTCTCTGCTCTGTACACTTCTCTCCAGACGCCATGTCTCCATGACATTTCAGCAAGACTGTGCTATCCCTACATTCCCTGCTGCCAAGAAGCCCCCAGAACTGTACACCTGATATGAAGAGTTATCTCAGTCCAGCCCTCCTCTTCCTTTCCCCTTCCCTGCCCTTTTGAGGAAGGACTCAAAAGTTCTACTATAGATGGCCAGGCCATCTATACTGGGTTGGGGTAGAAGGAATTCTAGCATAACCAAGGAGACTAGATACCACGAAGCTCAGCTATTTACTAGATCTATGGCCTTGGGCAAACCACTTAATTCAGTTGCACCAGATGAGGCATGGCAAACATCTGGCAGTTGTACCACTACCCTCAATTTCCTAGTTGGTGGAAGACATTGCTAATCAACCACCGTCCTTTTGCCTCCGATCCCAGGCACTGCCCAGGAAGCCCTTCAATCATCCAGTCTAGGCCATCTACTACCCTAGAGCTGACAGCCCAAGGAAAGGCAACTCGCCATCCTGCCTACTGGCTCCCTGGGTGCTCTGAACTCCACCTCTCAAAGTACTTCTGCAACGGCAGGTCTTAATCTGGCTTCAGGAATCTCATAGGAATCATTAAGACAAAGGAAAAATAATTCAAGATCAGGGTACTGGTTACCTTCAAGGGTAAGGAATACGGGGAAGGGCACAGAGGTGATCTCTTAAATAAGGGTAATTGTTTTTCCTTCTTGCACTGGGAGGAAGGTTATCAGTATTCTTCATATTGTGCATATATTTTTGACTGTCCTCTAAAATATGTTATTCCCTTCTTCCAGACCAATGGAGTTTTAGCCGAGCAGATAACGTCCCAGATAAAGAGTTCAATTCGCAAACTTCTTTGTGTGCTGGTGAAAATGATCCCGTAGTGAGAAAGAGTCTGATGATACTGGCATGAGAGTAACATCCTTGATAAAGAGAGAGGTGTAGAGCTCAGAGGCTCTCAACAGGAGCAAGAACAGAAAATAGACACATAAGCAGGTAAATTTGTGGATTTAATAGCAAAAGGGTAAGAGATTCCCCACCTGACTGCTTCTGTTCTCTCAAAAAAATGTGAGGCAAGGGCATTGGTCAAGGAGTGGGGAAAGAGGCCATGGGTGCTTCAAAGCTGCCTTCTGGGTCACAGAAGAAAATTAATTCTTTAACACGATGAGGAAGAGTTACCTCCAACAGTGGCCAACATGCACTTTGTGGTAGAGAGTCAGGAACAAGATGAAAATGGCCACTATTATTATTCCTAATTTACAGCAGAGGAAATAGAGTTTAAGCGCACGGCCCAAGGAGCTGCTGGGAGGGGGGTGTGCAATGCTGGGGTTTTACTGCATTAATGTCATCACTGAAGCTGTCACCCAAGGTGCTGATGCCCGAAGCCCCGAGTGAGCAGCAAGGATTTGACATGGACCAAACCAGAAGTGTGACTTCATCCAGTCAACACTCCCCCAACCCGGGACCATCGGGTCATCGTCCCGAGTGGCCCAGAGGCCACGGGGGAAGACCTCGTGAGCTGTCAGATGTGTGAGTGTGCACGTGGGTGTGTAAGGTGCAAAGTGGTTAGGGTGCTGGACGTGGACACGCCTGACACCACACATCCGGTTCTCGAGCTCCAGTTCAGAGCTGTTCTCTCAAGTGCCCGGAGCTGCTTTGTTTCAGAACACTCACGTACTTTGGAAAAGAAAAAGAATTTTTAAAGGCAAGCCATCTCTCATCTTCATTCTCTCTTCATTCACAGGGCCAGAAAAGTGGTATTTCTGGCATGGGCTAGAGGCAGAATACTCTATAAATACAAAGCCATTAAATCCCATGCAGCGGGAACCTGATCGGGGCCTCCTTTTAATTTCCTGACATGAGCTGGCCACTAACCCAATTACCCAGAATCCCCGGAGGAGCCCCTCGCCTGCCCAACAAGCACAAAGAGAGTGAGAGCATATTGCATGGATGTCAGCCCAGCTTTCCCTGAAATCAAATATCTTTGAGAAAACACTTGGGGAAAGGCAGGCAGGGGCTGAGGAGAGGAAATGGAGTGGGTCTGGGGGCGGTGACTAAAGGGAGGTGAAGTGAGGTGAGGAGAAGGTGAAGTGTGCCCCGGAAAGCTGCTAAAACCCCAAAACTGTACTGAAGACTTGGGGTGCCTCCATGAAATGCAGCAAATGGTGTGCCACCCTAAAAGATTCTCACCAGTAAACCCAGGAAGGCTTACGTGGGCAGCTGGGACCTAACAATGGGTGGCTGCTGAAAGTGGAGTGTAAAGGACGACTCTGGATCGCCAGGCTAACACACCCAGAAAGCAGACGCCGCAGGGTAGATTTCCCCAAGTTACCCCATCTGGTCCCCACCATGACTTGGCAATGGAGAGCAGGTTTTAAGACACCTGTTCCACAGGTGAAGGAGAAGGCCCAGGACTGCAGGTGAGAACTAATACACAGCAAGAATACCTTCGGGGCCTCCCTGGTGGCGCAAGGGGTTAAGTCTCAGCACTAGGAAGCTATCCACAGCCACTGCAGCACGAGTTCGATCCCCAGCCAGGGAGCTTCCCACATGGCTCAGCAGACCTCTCCTGTCTCCCCTCTTCTCCCCTCAGCAGTGTATTTCAGTCAATCCACCTGTTCTGCTCCCCACTCTGTCTCTGGTGAATCTTCTCACCCCGCACACCCACACCTCTGGCCTACACCCCAGCTTGTATGCATAAATAAATCAATCTTTAAAAAAAAAAAAAAAAGAATACCTTTGAAGCCAGGGGTAGGGCAGGCACCAATCCTACCTGCAAGGCAGATTTTGTATTCCGTTTTTTAAATAACTTCTTTTTCCCTGGAGATGCAGACTCCCATACCCTGGATCTTCCTGAAGTGAAACAGACCCTTGAGCATCACCTGCCTCCCACTATCACAGATTCTAGAACCAACAGCTGCCTCAAGGCAGAGGGTCAGTCAAAGGAAGCCAGCGCCTCAACTCTTTCCCACAGCCCTCAAATCATGCAGCAGTGTCTCACGTTATTTTACTTAACAAATAGCCACTTTCATAAAGGACTTTCAGCTGCTGGTCAGAGAGGAGCAACAGGGTTCAGACGTGTGGGGAAGGAGAGCGGGGAGGCGGCCTTCACATTCTCCGCTTTCCCAGTCTCCCACCACCCCAGGACCCGAGACCCCAGCCCCGAGTTCCCCCATGCCTGAGGCCCACTGTGGAACCTTAGAGAGGAAGACTGCCTGGGAAAGGCTGGCGTTTGCCTCTCAGCATCAGCTTAGAGCCTGAAGACAGGCAGAGGGAGGCAGGAAGTCTGTGCTTATTGCGGGTGGACAGTGGGTGTGGGTGGAAAGGATGGGGAGGAGGGGGCCTGGGCTCCTGCAAGGGGAGGGGGCACCCCAACAAAAGCAGGAGCCAGGGCTGCTGCCAAGTCTCCTGGCAGGGACCCAGGTTCCTCAAAGAGGCTCGTTCCTCCTGAGGGGCCGGTCCCCATGGAGCTCCAGATTCCAGGATCTCGCCAGGGCTCTGCTGTGTGTGGGGGGTAGGAACTAGATGGAGGCGCTCGGCTTTGTCCACACAGGAGCCTGTGACATCCCCCCCCTTTGGATTTAGAGCTGCCAGCACGGGGTGGGGGAGGGGATTCTGGTGACCACCTTCCTCTCAGGCAGAGCTCTTGGAAGGGCCTCTTCAGGCTGGGCCCTGGGAGGTTACCGCAACGCCTGCCCAGCTCCTGCCAGAAGCCTCATATGAGTGGCTGCCACCCTAGGGCCCCCCATTCTGCACCCTCTGTCCTGCTCTTGGCCAACCACAGGGTTGTTTACATCGGGGAGGGGGTCAGCGTTGGGGCCCAGCCTGAAGGTCCTCTCCCCTCCTGTAACAGGTGTGTTCCAGGTTCCCTGCCCCACCCAAGGGAGGGAGGAGTTGAGCAGGAGATAAGAAGCTAGAAAGAGAGAAGGAGGGACACAGAAGAGATAGAAGAAAGAAGGAAGCAGGATGGAGGCCAGAAGAGGCACAAGGAGCAGAGAGACATGTGAGGAAGCTGCACTGGCCTGGACTGACTGACACAGATGTGGGTGAGAGACCCGTGGGGAGGTGACTATGGCAACGTTGATCTTGGTTTTGATTTTGCTCTAACTCCCCGAATTGTCTGGCTGTTTCTGACCCTTTTGTATGGGTCCCTGCCAAAAGGTGTTTTACACTTGTGGCAGGCTTTTCGGCCTTGCTTTGGGCCAATCCCATTTGGGTGGACTTTTACCCACAAGGGGTTGGGTAACTTTGGATGCTTGATTTAGAAACTATATTCTTTGTCTTCTCTGTCTTTTCTAATTAAAGTTTGTTTCCATTTAAGGTCTTGTATGTTTTGTATTGATGCAGAGGATGGCAGAACCTATTTAGAACGGGCAGGTTTGGGGGTTCTGGGGGTGTTCCTCTCCCTGCCCTGTAAAGCTCCCACACATTTCCCTAGCCACCCCCCCATGAGTTTCTTTATAATTCAGCATAAATTTGACTGAATATATGGGGGGGGGGCAGGATGCTGCGCCTGTGACTGGGGTAAGCCCTGGGGTGCTCTCTTAGAGCCACTGTGTGGACACAGCAGCCCTCTTGCTTCGCTGAAGTGGCTGGGCCAGTACCTGCCACAGCCAAGGAATTGGCCACCGGCTTCTCAGACAAAGGATCCTCCACATCATTCCCCTTTCTGGGGACACCACTAGGAAGTCCCCTCACTCTTCCCAGCACTAGATAGCCCCTAAATATTCTGTTTAGCATTACAAGATGGTTCAGGAATTTCAAATGGCGTCCACTTCCTTATCTCTCATCCCCTGCTGTTTAGCTCATAACAGTGGGGGGTGGGGGAAGAAAGACTAATATTGGAAACTTCTCCCATCCTAGATCTAGGCCATGGGGGCAGTTAGTTTTGGGGAACTTGAGGGGGCCCAGCTCCCCTCAGACCAGCATATGACTGAGGGTGAGAGTCATCTTGCCCCAACCTTTGCGGGCCTCCACTCTGTCACTCTTACAATTCAGGAGTATATTGGTTGCAAGGCAGCCTCCTTGCACTGAGTTCCTCAGGTCCTAGAAAGTAAGCAGACAGGCCACACGCTCCAGCCAGCACAGGCTGGAGGATAGCTAGCCCAGCTCTACTTGGTGTCCTCACACCAGCCTCCAAAAACAAGGTGCGGCCCCTGCCTTCGTAGACTTAAAAGAAGGGAGTCTTGCGATGGCTTAGAAACTCTTTTGCTCCCAGCACTCAAAGGGAGAAGGCAGGAGACCTGATATAAAGCATGCTTCTGAGGGCCTTCAGTTTCCTCGTCTGTGAACCCGAGGCTGCTTTGCAAAAGGATTCAAGAGACCAATTCAGCCACTAGCTTGGATGACCCTATACAAGTGTGTGATGTCAAAGTGAACCTACATACATCTTTCTGCTGTTCCCAAACAGCTCATTTTTATTCTAGAAAGAGGACTGATTCTCAAGTTGACCTCCTAGGGGGAGGCGGCAAGTGTCTGAAGAGGTGAGTAGACCCCTCCATCTCAAAGGGGTTGAATGAATCAGATGAGAGGCAATTTAAAGGCCAACAGGCCACACAGGGTAGTTGAACTGCTTTAAGAGTTTCTGCTTAGAGGTTCAGGAACTGAACAGAGGGGATGGGTCTGCTCCGTCGGGTGTCCCCCCCCCCACCCCGATTTCCACATCACAGCAAAGTCCAATTTGAGAGGAAACATCTTAAATTCAGACCCTCCCCTCCAGGGAGGTGGAAGGAGTGCCCTGGGGCTACTACTGGCTGGGCTGGGTTCTAGAAGCCCCCTCCCAGGGAGAAGCTGCATTCTAGCCTCACCCCTTCCTTTTCTTTCCCAGCCCCTCCCAACCATCCCATCCCCTGCGCACACCTCTTCTCCTGCCTCTCCCACTTTGAGAAAGATCCCAGGGCCCTGAATCCCAAAAGCTGTAAGAATTCCCACTTGACTTCCTTTGAAAACACACACACCAGGTCATCACCACCCCCACCCCCACGCCTCCCCCCACCACAGCAGATCAGTAGAGAAGGTGGTGAAGGTGAGACCTCGAGCCCACCTGTCCAAATGGTCACGGGTCATTTAAAATGTTCTAGCAGCCACACTAGAAAAGGTAAAATGAAGCATGTGATGTTAATGTCACCAGGTTCTGTTTTAGCCCAATATATCCAGAATACACCATCTCAACATGCAATCATTCTACAAACATCACCACAATATTTTTTTACATTTCTCCTCATTCTAGTAAATCTTCAAAATCTGTCATCACTCGGGCTAGAGCTGCTGTGTGGGAGGACACAGCTGTAGGAGAGGCGCCCGGCAGGAGGGGGTGGGTGATTCTCCAGGTGGCAGCTCGCCCTGTGCACCTGCAGAGGCTGCCCTCACCGGGAGGGGCACCCTGGGTGTCCTGGGCAGCAAGGTCCTGCTCCTCACACCCCACTTGCCCAGCCCTAAGAGGTCTCAGGATAGAAGAGGCTTGCCTCCAAACTAGGGCCTTCCCCGGAGTGCCACACAAGCTTTTGGGGGTCACATGGATTCCCCAAAGGATCCTTAATGGAGAACTTGTAACTTCCGGACACCATGTGTCTCCTTCAGGAGTGCAGAGCCACACAGGAGCTGGAAGCCACTGCTTTTGGGGTGTGTGAGGAAGATGGGCACCCAGGCGCAGCAGGGTCTTAACCTGAGATGCTCAATGGGCTGCTCACCCCCTGCAGGACCCCTGCAAGGGGCTGTACCCCGAGAAGCTCCACGGCTCAGGGCATCCTCACAGGGGGTGAGACTCCCAACGAGAATCTTCCCCGGCCTCCGCGACCCTCCACGTGTGGGGGACCGCTTACCTTCCTTCAGCATCCCCACTTTGAGGCATTTCATGAAGCGGCAGGCCTGACAGGACTTGCGTCTCCGTTTTGTGATCTCACACTCGTTGGTGGCCGGGCAGCTGTACTCGATGTTCCCTGTAACCAGACACAGAGTTGCCAGAGGCTGGAGGGGATGAAACGGCCGCCCCCCCACAACACACACACAGTCCTGGGGGTCTCACAGGTTCTCCAAGTAGGTACTCGGAGGTACTCATCAAAGTGTTTCCTCAACACTTTGAGGAATAACAACTCTCCTCAACACTTCCAGGCCTGGGTGGGCCAGGCAGCCACAGCTGGGAAGAATGGTCACGCTCAGTTCTGATGCCACCTCGGGGCAGAGACATCAAAACTCACTGGGCTGGCATTTTATCCCAGGAAGAGAACACCCCTGGGCTGGCCAGAGGACTGAGTCTACCACTGCCCCTGGGCCTGTTCACCTGGGGTCCCCAACTCATGGGAAAAACCCTGATGCTCTGCGTCCTCAGGGCCCAGATTCTGAATCCCACAGCAGAGGCGCAGCCTCCCCAGCTCTGCTGACCTTGAGTTCATCACTCTCCGCTCACCCAGGCCTCAGTTCCCTCATCTGCAAAACAGGGGGCCATCTACTAAAGGAAGGATGACAAAAAACCATGTCTGTAGAACTGCTTTAAAAATTGTAAAGCGCTATTATTCCATGTGAGAGGATGATTTCAGAAGCACAGTTCATTACCACGGAGGGGATCCGCCATTAATTTCCCATGTTACCCCTCAAGTGGGTTATAATGACGGCCTGACCCCGAGCTCCTCAGGCTGTGAGCACCATCAAGATAAGCGGCTGCTGCCCACCCATCTCCAGCCACGCTGAGCTCCACCCTGCCACAGACGCACACGCGGAAAACTTGAATGACTGTTGAATCCTCACAGCGATTCCATGAAGCAGGTGCTGACACCACTCCGCAGGCCCGCAGAGTGGTTCTGTGCGATATAAATATATGGGTCTTATTGAGCTTGACCCAGCCTTCAAAAGCTCTTTGGAGGACACTGTCCTTGTCCAGGGCCTCTTCCTGGGAGGCTCCCAGTATGGGTAGGACAGGCTGGGGCTGCCTTTCTTATTGAATTCGTGGGGTAGCATCGTCCTGGGTCCTCACCAGTCTACACCCATCTCACAAACACCGGATAACACACCTGGAAGTGAAAGGAAAGGCAAGTGGGGAGGGCAGGGGAGGGGGTGTAAGGCAGGTGGAAGATATACAGACCACACGTGGTGCCTCTTCATTTTGTCTCCTCAGCCCCGCAGAGGTCTGTCTGAGCCTACGGTTTCCAGATGACAGATTCTCTAAGCTAGCGCTAAGCCCCATGTCCACCAACACCCAGATACCCACCTCCAGAGGGAAGAGATGCCAGATGCTGCATGAATGCCCCTCCTCGGGCCCAGGAAACCTGCTGAGGCTGGGCGCTCTGGGGCACACCGCACCCAGCAAGGAGGCCACCGAGCAGAGGAGCCTCTGAACACCCACACAGCCATCCACGGTAGCAGGAGTACCAGCCGCCTTCACTGCGCACCTACTGTGGGCACAATCTGCATCAGGTCCCTCAAGTCTCACGACGTTGCTCTGAGTCAGATTTACCAGTGCCCCACTTCACAGCTCCAACTCCTAAGACTCGGGGAGCTGAACTGAGTTAACCCAAGGCTACTCAGAGCCCCTGTGTCATCGCTGCACCCCACAAGGAGCTTGGGAAGTCACAGGCCTCTGCTGCTGACCCAGCAGCTGAGGCTGCCAGATGCGCCTGGAAACCACCAACGACTGGTGTTCTGAGAACGAGCACCACAAAGAGCTTAAGTAATGAAGTTATGGAGCCCGGTGACACCACGCCCGCTGGTACTGAATTTAGGTCACTGCAACTGTGTGTCTTCTTGGGAAATGACTCCAATAGTCACACAATCATGGCAAAATCAAAACAAACAGAAGAGAGAAAATACATACACAATGATTCACTCAAATCCATCTTGGCTTAAGAAGGCTCTGCAGGCCTCCCTGGTGGCGCAGCGGTTGAGCGCTGCGCTGTGGAGCTGTCGG
>PVIJ01003566.1:16785-33448 GCA_004024925.1 Scalopus aquaticus
AAAAAAAAAAGAAGGCTCTGCAGAATGAGGCCCCGTCCCCACCACCCCTCCAGCCAGCCTCAACATCCCACTGTTCTGCCTAAGGATCAGTTCCTGCTCCCCTGGGCTCCTCCCTCCTTGCTGGGCCTACCTATTATCCCACTCAAGTAGGTGCTCCCCCTCCTCCCCATTGGGCTGTGTCTCCACCTGGACCAGATCCTCTCTGATGTCCAAGAGCCCGGCACACAGTAGGTGTGCAGTGTACTCAATAGGCGTGCTCACTATGAAGCAGCTGTGGGTCCACTTCACATATATTTAATCTTTCATCAACACCTTTTTCTCCACCCCACAGCTGAGGAAGAGCAAGGATGTGAACCCAGGCAGCATGGCTGGGCCACTGTGCAGGGGCTGAGCGAGCTCACAGGGCCCGCCCTGGTGACTGGGGCTGGCCTGGGATGCTGCTGGCCACCTGTCCGTCCACTGCTCAGCAGCTTCGCTGCCCCACCATCCCTTGAAGGGGGCTGGAGCTCAGGTTTCCCATGGTTACTGCCCAAGGGGGTTTTAAGTTTCTGCTGATTTGACCCCTGTACTTCCCCAGGACAAGAGGACTTAACTTTAGCAAGAACTCAAACCATATTCTTGAATGTGTGCATGTGTGTGTGTACACGCACACACATGAGATAGAGAGATATTTACTTTTGTTCCTTTCAATTTGTTTTATGGCTCTCGAGGCTGGCTGCCAGCAAAGCCAGGCTGGTGGCCTTGCCTTGTAATTTCTGTAAGTGCCTCCTGATAGTGATGAGATTAATTTATCAGAATTCTAGTGGCCTCTCCGGGCAGTCTGGGAGGTCTCGGAGCACAGCCCCCCACCAGCTGAAGTGTGGCAGGTTTGGGGATGGATGGGCTCTCTTAGGACAGGGTCAGAGCAACGGCTGGCAGAAACTCGGGGTTCTAACCTGGGAGCGTGTTCAGTATAGACATATGCAGGCCCCTCTTCCGGTCAGTCACCTAACTGCATTGGGCCCCAGTTTCCCCACCTGTAAATGGACAGTCCTTTCCCAGCTCATAAAGCTGTACAGATTTGGTGACAGAAAGCGCATGAAGGGCTTAGTGAGGCCGATGCATTGTCAAGAAAGTTATCGAGGTTATGCTGCTTATTTTCATATCCAGGCAGGACTGTCAAGGTAGAAATAATGAGAAGACTCCTGGATAAGCATTTTTTTCTAGGTGTCAGACCTGAGACTAGTCACCCACCCATTCTGACACTTAAGAACTTTCAGATCACCCTCCCAGAGCTAAACCTCAGAGCTGAAGCTGTGTGCCCTGGGAGGCAGGAGCAGTGAGAACCTGAGCTGGGTTTCTGTGGGAGCTCAAGGCCAAGGGAAATCCCCACCACCAACTCTCTTTCATCCTGTGCCCAGGAGGAAATCCCAGGGGCAGCCAGATCAGTTGTCCCTGAGCAGCTGCAAGGGCTCAGGGATGGGGGATGCTGAGCTTAGATAAAGGGTTCTTGGGGAACCCCCAGGTTCAGAGGCTGCTGGCTAACGTCAGAGGCTAAATAGCCACCATTTTCAGCTGCTGATCTGGGGTGGGGGAGGGGCGGTGCTTGGTCACCTGCCCTTATTTATCTCCCTCCTAGAGGACAGATGTTCCCTTCACTTCCATGGAGCCCACTGTCCTCAGCTCTCTGCCCTCCCCTCCTCCCCACCAGCTGGATGATCTCACTAATGCCACTCGCTTCCGCTCTCACTGGCAAGATGCACCGCCTGTGCCTCACCCCCAGTAGCTTTCTGCCTGATGGACAGTTCCACCTGGAAGCCCCTGGGGACATCCTCCACTGAACCCCTCCCCTCCTCATCCAGCCTACCTGCCCCTCTTACTACATTCCTTGTCTCAGTGAAGGGCCATGACCACCCCACTACCTAGGTCAGAAACTGAGGTGGCGTCAGGGATTCTTCTGTCCTTTACTCTTGAGATTCCTTCCTACTTTCTTGGCACTTCCTTCCTCCTACCCCTTCTGCCACAGCTCCGACCCTCACTACCTCTTGCCTCAGCTCCAATGGACCAGTCTCTTCTCCTCTCCATTTCCCTTTCCAATCAATTTATACCCCAGGCTGCCGCTGGAGGAACATTAATAGTTTTTCTTTGCAGGGCCTCCCAGGTGGCCCAGGTCTCAGTGCTATCACCGATACAGCACGAGTTCAATCCCCGGCCAGGGAGCTTCCCACATGGCACAGCAGACCTTTCCTGTCTCGCCTGCTGCTCCCCTCAGCAGTGTACTTCAGTCAATCAGCCTGTTCTGCTCCCTACTCTGTCTTTTGCATCCCACCCCCTGGGACCTCTGGCCTATACCCCAGTTCTACAAAAAAAAAAAAGTTTTCCTTTGCAAAGCCCTGAGCAGCCCTCTGCTCCACTGTGGTGTACTGAGCATGTGTCTGCATGCCAGCCCCAAGCCCACCTGATGGCAGCCCAGGAGTGAGACCTGTCTCCGAAGAATAAGTAACAGGACACTCAGACCAAAATAAATAAATAAATCATTTGTTCTGTAGAACCTCAAAAAGCCTTGGCACTGAAGAGGGATGGTGGAAGGTGGAGCAATGTATGGGCTAAAAACAGGGAAATTTGTGGGAATCCTCTATGGCAGGTACTCAAAATACCATTTTGTTCAACATCATTTCATCATGACATTGATGAGAAGGGGAGAAAAGCCCAGTCAACATTGAACTAAATATTACCCAAGGACCTGGTTTTGTTTTATAACATTTCACTTAAAGTCAAGAACCTTACTGTATTTATTAAGAGTTTAGCTACCCAGATCCCTGCTCCCACTCCCACTCCATGTGGCCACCAACTATCTTCCCACAGCCTGCACAAGAGACGCCAGCTAAATCTCTGAAGAATCTAATAAGGAAGTGAAGTTCTGGATACAGGGACTCCTGGTTCAGCTGAGGACAAAAGTGAAGCTGAGATTGAAAATAGGATGATTTGGATGTTGCACACAGAAACCATCCAGACCCACTCCCCAAGCCCACTCCCAGAATTCTAGCAGCCAGAGGCATACTCCACCCACTCCCAACCTGAAGATAGGAATGTGTATGGTTTTTCTCTGGAGGAACAGCAATCAGAAAGAAAACCAACTGATAAAGAAAAGCTAATGGAATGTTCCTCCTACACCTATCTGAATTCTTGTCCACCCATCCTAGCTTCCAATAAGCTTTTCATCCCCGTTTGCATTTAAGAGAGCCAAGGATTTCCAATAACTTTATGGAAAGTTTTCAATATAAAAAACTAACCAAGAGCCTCTCTGGTAGTGCAGGGGTTAAATTCTCAGGGCTGTCAAGCTATCACTAGTATGAGTTTGAGCCCTGGTAAGGGAGCTAATGCACAGGTGCAGAAGACCTCCCCTGTCTTGCCTACTGCTCCCCTCAGCAGTGTATTTCAGTAGATCCGCCTGTTCTGCTCCCCCCTCTGTCTCTGGTGAATCCTCTCATTCCCCACACCTCTGGCCTACACCCCAGTTCTTGTATGCATAAATAAATAAAAATAAGTCTTTAAAAAAAACTAACCAAAATGAACAAATGGGTAGAGGGAAGATTACTGTAAGGAGGAGGAAACCAGAACAAAACAGAAAGCAAAAACAAGTCTCACAAAGCAATAATCAGAATATTGTCAATTTGAGAAGAAATTTAACATTCATGAAACAAGAACAGTATGCAAGAAAAAAGGATGTATAAAATGAAGTTCAGAGAAATTAAAAATATGAAAACCACAAAAAAAATTGCAAAGTATTCCTAAGGAACTACTCTAGAATGGGACAAAAATCAAAGAGCTGGATAAAAGGCTAAAAATATGTAAGAATTACATTTGATCAGTGGTTGCTTCAATATCCAACCATTAGGAGTTTTCAAAAGAGAAAAGGGAAAGAGGAAAGGAGGAGGTAAGGGATAAAAATTTCTAAGATCTGAAGAATATGAATTTCCAAACCAAAATGTTTGCTAAGAGCCCAGAAGGAAGGATGATAAAAGATCTGGACAATATTATAGATGTGGAGAACAAATGAGTCAGGGAAAGGAAAAAAGGAGAAGATGTGGCTATAAACGGTGGCACCAAGGACCCTAAGTAATAGAACTAGAACTGTATCTTGATGGTGCCAGTGGTCACAGGAATCTACACAGTAACTAAACTGCATAGCACAGAAGTTTATGCCCCCCCCCCCACTCTCACTCTCTCCCTCTTTCCCTCTCTCTCTATATATACATGAGCTGAAATCTGAAAAAGTTTGGTGGAGTCTATCCACATCAATTTCCTGATTATAACATTGTATTACATACAAGATGTTACACTGGGTGGAAGGCATGCAGGGTCCCTCTGCATTATTACTGCACTAATTCATAACTGTCTGGGAATCTACAATTATTTAAAAACATAAACAGAAGAATAAAAAGATCTACAGCACACAGTTTTTTTTAATCATCAAATTTCAATCAGTGAAAAGAAAGTCAAAACTTTCAGGGAGAGCAAAAAGTACGTCAAACACAAAGGATCAAGAATTAGACTGGTCCCCATATCAGAAACTCTGAGGGAAAAGGTCCCCTTGCATGCACTCTCAAGCAAGTGCATGTGACACACACACACACACACACACACACACACACACACACACACACACACACTCTTGTGCATTTACTCCCTGTTCTTTTTTCTCCTTAGCCCTCATCACCAGACTGCTTATTGTCTGTTCACTGCAGTTTCCTAGAACATACAACCATGTCTGGGAAAGAGTGAGACACTATGCTTTTTCTAAATGCAGGAATCCAGCTTCTGGACAGCAGCACTGACAACTGCAAGACAAAGCAGCTGTGGGTTCCACATTCTTGGAGGTGGGGAGAATAATTTTCAACTAGAAATACACCAACCAAGTGACAGTGTGAAGCTAATGTGTGGGTAGAAGGACTAAGTGCTGACACTGCCACAGATGTCTTTCCAGCCTGCCTGGGGGTATGTACTTCCCCCTAAAAGAACAAAGGAATGGACCAATAAGGGGAAGAAGTAGGATCCAAAGGGCAAGAGAAAACTCCTGGAGAAAATCAAGGACAAATCAAGGAGTTGGCTGGAGGCAAACAGATTTAGCCAAGATTGTGATGTAGCCAGATGGAACAAAAGTGTTGGGATGGGCTGCGCGATTGGGACCAATGCTTCACCTTCTGTAACAGGAAGTCAAGAAATAATGTCAAAATTGCTAAGTTGGTAAATAAAACTGTAAAACCATATTAGTAAATAAGAAAACAAACATTATAAGTTTTCTTAGACCCGTAACTACAGATTGAAGGTGGGAGGGAGAGAAGAGAGTGAGCAGGGCCAGGAACTGTCATTTTTCAGCATAACATTTTTGCTTCTCTTCTACTTTTTAAGCTATGAGCATGTGTCATTTTGATGAGTTAAAAATTTAATTTAAATTTTAACTTTCAGAAATCATGCAAGTTCTCCTCACTGTGTAAAGACTGAAATTTAATCTCCAGGAAAATTCCCACCAGGCCCTTTATTATCTGGCCACCCCCAACCAGTCTAGCCCAGTCTCCCCCCACTTAGGACCCCAGTTCGTAGGCTGTGGACGCCACCTTGGGTCCCAGGCTCCCTCATCCTCCCCCCTCTACCTCAAATTCCTCCTGGCAAATTCTGCCATGTTCTCTGGGCCTTGGCTCTCACCTGGCCTCCACAGTGACACCTTCTTCCCTTCTGTTCCAGGTAGGCCTGCCTGTTCCTTCCTGTCCATCCTCACAGGTCTCATCCGCTACCCCCATCCCTCAGAAACTTAAAGCAACTAGCTTCGTGTCTCAGCGTGGGACCTTTGTGTTCTGTGCTCTCTTCTGAACCGTGTGCTCATTTGGGTTAGAGCTTGTTAGGGCTGTCGTTTTTGTATCTCCAATACAGAGCTTGGCACTTGAAAATATATCCATTGATCAAGCAAATGAATGGAAAGCAAGAACCTCCAACCAGAGATTCTGAGAATTCAACAACGATCTATCTCCCACTTCTCAAATACCATCAGCACCCTTGGGTGCTCTTACTCCCGGGTCCTTCCTAATGCAGCAGACACCATCACCTCCTCTTAAAAACTGCTCCTCTATTTGATCTCATCTCCCTTGTCTCCACAGGGACAATGCACCACCTCTGACCACGTCTATATTTGTCCCATTGAATCTAAAATGCCTGCAATAAGATTGCACCATCATTTTATCCACCACCAAGGAAGAAAGAAAATAACCTACCAAAGTATGACTGGGCCTCCTGCCACCTATCATTTCAGTTTTCTTATTAAAAGAGTTCTTATTAAAAGAATTCTGTCTACGTCTATATTTGTCCCATTGAATCTAAAATGCTTGTGATAAGATTGCACCATTATTTTATCCACTACCAAGGAAGAAAGAAAATAACCTGCCAAAGTATGACTGGGCCTCCTGCCACCTATCATTTTGGCTTTCTTATTAAAAGAGTTCTTTGAGATTTAGTTAGATATAAATTTTGACGAAAGAGTATTCTTGTGCACACATAAGAGAAAAATGTAAGAAAAATACACTGATGAGGATTCCGCTGAATCTCCTGTGCCCGATGCTCCCGAATCAGTTCAGTCACTGCCTGCATGCTTCTCCACAAAGGCACCCTCCGTGCCCCCAGGGAGCCAGCCTGCTGTGTCCACTGCTGTCTCTGGCTTCCCTCCAGGCCAGGGGCCCCTTTCTGCGAGTTTGGATGTGCACGTGAAAGCAGTGACACCCCCACATCCACAGATGTTACACTTGGAGACAGCTCAGAGCTGATGGAATCTGATTTCCTCAGACTCCTTCCAAGGCTGATTTCACTCCCTTTTACATAGTCCCCCCCCCCCCTCCCCCATCCTCCCCTTTCCTCTCCTTGGGAGCTTTCCAGATCAAGTTCCCCAGACAGGCATACAAAAATCAGATTGTTGGGCCACCTACTCTGCACTCCCAGTTCTCAGATTCAGTAGGTCTGTGGGGGGCTGGGAATCTGCCTTCCTTCAAGCTTTCAGGTGAAGCGCAGGCTGCGGTCTGGGGACCACGCTTTGAGAACCACTACCTAGAAGGTTTCATCAAACCCCATTCAGGTTCCACTCTCTGATTGTGGGCCCCGATTTCCAACACTCCAAGGTAAGTCCTGTGAACCCATCAGATTCAACTCATCCCAAACTTTATCTACATCCCAACCTCATCCTACCCACACCCCTTCCATTGGCAAAATTCTTCATTCTAGGCTTCTTTCCCCTGGTGGCCTAGCCAGCACCCTAGAGGCTTCAGTCAATTAGAAATGGAAGTCAGTCTCACATGATGGCCACTATAATCTCTATCCTAAATGCACTTTCAAAAGTTTCTCAGGCCGAACCTCTCCTTTTAACCCTTCTGTCACTATCCCGATTTGGATGTTCCTAAATGGACATTAACTAGATCTCCTGACTGGACAGTTCAAATCGCCTCCTAACTGGTTTGCCTGTCCCTAGATGTTCCCACTTCTAGAATGTTCCCTACCATTGCCAGAATTATCTTGCTAAAAAGGAGCTTTGATTCATACCCTGCTCAGATACCTTCCTGTCGGAAGTTTCCTATTAAGCCTAACAAAACAGTTGCTAGTTATTTCCCCATTATCATATGCTGGCCCTAGGCTACACACACTGCATGCACAAGAACATTCTAGGTGCAGGCCTCCCTGGTGGCGCAACGGGTTAAGTATCAGCCTATGAAGCTATCCAGAGTCACTGCAGAACGAGTTCGATGCCCGGCCAGGGAGCTTCCCACATGGCGCAGCAGACCTCTCCTGTCTCACCCGCTGCTCCCCTCAGCAATGTACTTAAATCAGTCCGACTGTTCTGTTCCCCACTCTGTCTCTGGTGAATCCTCTCACCCCCCCCGCCCCCCCAACCCCACCGACACCACCTCTGGCCTATACCCCAGCTTGTATGCATAAATAAACAAATCTTTAAAAAAAAAAAGAACAGTCTAGGTGAGGGAACTATCATTATCAGCCCCATTTTACTGAGAAGGAAATTAAAGCCCAGAGAAACTAAGTAACTTGCCCAAGTTGACAGACCTGAGAAATTGCAATGTTGGGGTTCTAAACTATGTGAAACACCCCTCAAATCTTAAATATTGTCAACACGTTTCCTTAACACGGCCAAGGAAGCCCCTTCACATCCAGCTGCAGGCTGCTTTTCCAGACTACCCTCTACCAGCCTCTACCACCGAGCCCCACCTTCCCGGGCCCAGGACTCACCCCTCCTCTGGCCCTGCTCTTGCTATTCTTCCTGCCAAGCATGTCTACCTTTCACTCCTGCTTAAATGCCTCTTCCTCTGAGAAGCCCTCCTAGCACTTTCTGGGCTCTGTGCCTCTAAAACAAAAGAACTAAAAAAAAAAAAAAGAACTAGAATTTATTCTTCCTCTCACTCTCAGGACCCTGCAGACAGCAAACTGCGCGGGTTTGATCTTGCACAGAAGTGGAAACTGAGGCCAGAGACCCAAGCCCCTGCTAAGGTCAGGGCTGGCAGGCAGCAGGGCTGGGATAGCATGGGCTGTGGATTCCCACCCACCCCAGACTTTGTCTCTGGCTCCCCTCCCGTGTCCCCAGGGATCCCAGGTCTCATTCTCCAGAACAAAAGGCCTGGAGTCTGACCAAGGCAGGGTAACCCATCCATCATCCCCAGCCCCTCTCCTGTGGGAGCTCCCTAACGGGCCTGCACAGGCCCCTGTGAACAGAGGAAATTCCATGCCTCTTTCCTCCCTGCTCCTTATCTCATGTCTTAGACCCAGGAGCTCTCTGAGGCCTCCCAGTGATCTGCTGGTCCCAGGGACTTGGGAATTCAGGTTGGGGTAGAGGGGACTTCACCCTCACACAGGCCGTGGTGGCCATGCACCCTGCGTTCCTTAAGTGCTTCCATTCCAGCCAGGAGAAAATCTAAGTGTGGTTCTCTCCACGGTCGGCCTCCCAGCCCCATCTCCTTCCACTCTGCCCTGGTTTTGTACTCACACCCGCCACACTGGCTCTGCTGCTGGCTCTGAAGCAGATCTGCTGCTACCTCTGCCTGGAAGCTAGTCCTTCATGTGCGTCCCCTACCTGGACAGTCACTTCTCAGAGCAGCCCACCCAAGCCCTGTCTCCATCAGATGCCCGTCTCAATCACCTTCATCTCACCGTTGTTTCTTCCACAGCACTGTCTCAATCTGTCACTGCGCTTCCTACTAGGTATGGTACTTGAGGTTTGCCTTCCCCTCTTGGACAAGCCACCAGGATAGGGGCCACTGCTCTTTCCTCAGCAACCAGCTCAATGGTTAGGACTCAACATTCACCAAACAGTGGAGCAACTGCTCCATGAGCTCAAGTGGAAGGCAGGGGTCTTCCCCAAAGACTGCTCCATAAAGAGAGGAAGTTGCTTTAGATTTGAGTCTTTGTGAAGTTCTCCCATAAAGATCCTATCAACTACTTATTTTTTTTTAAAGATTTTTATTTATTTATGCATACAAGAACTAGGTCTAGGCCAGAGGTACAGGGGGTGAGAGAACTCACCTGAGACAGAGCAAGGAGCAGAACAGGCAGATTGACTGAAATACACTGCTGAGGGGAGCAGCGGGCGAGACAGGAGAGGTCTGCTGTGCCATGTGGGAAGCTCCCTGGCTGGGGATTGAACTCAGGCTGCAGTGGCTGCAGATAGCTTCATAGTGCTGAGACTTAACCCCTGCACCACCAAGGAGGCCCCCTATCAACCACTTTATATTTAATAGCACATACCTTGGGGAAGATTCCATGCCCCCAAAAGATCTCAATCAATTCTAGCCATCTGACTGAATCAGTAAGGAAAGAGGTAAAGAAATCTAACACAAATTTAGTTATTCCTGGGAAGATGGCTTCCAATTACAAAGGCTAAGTATCAAAAGCAATCCAGTAGCAATCCAGGTATAGAAACCTGAAAATCGACACAAGTGAAGAACTGACAGTCTTAATGCTCTGGGAACTGTACTTAGTGCTCAAAGTAAACTTTTTAGGGAAGCCAGCACATCCACTCCCAAGAAACCTCAGGTAACTAGGATGGAAGACAGTATGCTCTGAAGTACTTTGTCAAATGACTCAAAAAATGACCCCAGAGAAGGCAAAGACTTTACCAGAGTCATGTGAAAAATTTGATAAACCTTGCTTCATAAAATGTGAATAGAGTAACTTTCTCAAAAAAGTTTTCCAAAATGTGATTTTAAATATGCAACTTTAACTAAAATTAACATATTAAGTAGATATTTAACTATTTTTATCTAGACCCTAAAAAGATCATGTATGTGGGCCTCCTTGGTGGCCTAGGGGTTAAGTCTCAGCACTGTGAAGCTATCCACAGCCACTGCAGCATGAGTTCGATCCCCAGCCAGGGAGCTTCCCACATGGCACAGCAGACCCCTCCTGTCTTGGCCGCTGCTCCCCCCAGCAGTGTATTTCAGTAGATCTGCCTGTTCTGCTTCCCAATGTTTCTGGTGAATCCTCTCATATCCCCCTCCCCTGCCCCATACGGCTGGCCTAGACCCCAGCTCTTGTGTGCATAAATAAATAAATCTTTTTTTTTTTTTTTAAAGAGAGAGACACAAAGGAAGGAGTATGAAGAGGACATGGCTGCTGTGATGTTGGCTTGGGGTGGGGGGGAGAGTGGGAGCAAGAAGAAAACTTAAGGGTAAGACCTGGGGTTTTGCCTTGAACACTGGAGGAGTGAGGCTGTCACTGAACTGGGACAAGGAGAAACACTTGTTTCTGTTTAGGATGCACTGCTTTTTGGATGCTTCCCGATCTCCCAAATGGAAATGTTCACTAGGTGTTAAAGGAACGGTGTTCAGGGAAGAGGCAAGACCTCTGGGATTCATTCCAGAGGCAACTGAAGCCCCGGGCAGATGTTTGGCACATAGGGTAGGTCAAGAACTGGGAAGAAGAGAAGGGGGCACTGGAAGCTGAAGGTTAAGGGGATCTAGTGTTTATTTTTTAAATTAGGAGATAGTAGAGGTATTTAAACGCTGATGGAAAGTGACTGTGGGAGAGTAAGACGATCAGACAGAGGAGGTGAAGAGATGGACGGTCTCTGGGAGGGGGGACACTCTGGGAAGAGTTGAGTCTGCAGATAAGTCTTCCAGCACTGAGTGGGTGGCAAGAACTCAGGGTTCAGTCGATGAAAGACCCTGTGGGTGTGGAGAGGGGGGAGGGCCAACAAGCGAAGGAGTTCCCATCTGAGAACCTGCAGTATCCTCATAGAACAGGAGATGGGGTCACTGCTGAGAACGAGAGAGGGGTGAAGGTTTGGGGGTAGAGTTTGGAAAAGGCCCCCAAATTGACTCCCCAAAAGGCCACCTCATTACTTTGGTCCTCATCACCGAGATTCCATCACCACAGGCTCAGTCTCATCGTCCAGCTCTGGCACTTAGCACGAGGACCAGCCACCAGAGGGACGCCGGCTCTTGGGGCAGACCCACGGGGTCCAGGTTCAGGAGTCGGCTGTATGAGCCCAGGAAGGCCAGTCCCCTCAAGTCCAAGAACTGATCTGCCTAACTTGCCAGTCTGCCTAACCAGCAAGTTCACTCCAAGCAACAGCCCTAATCAGATAAATCAGTTTAATCACATCAGGCTGACCCCAGGTTAACTCCCTTTCCTAGGGGTGGTTCCTTGGCCAAGTCTGGCCTTCTTTTTCTTTGCCTCCAGGGCCATCAATCTTCAATGGGAACATTTTTTCTTTAGATATGCTAATAAATTCAGCAGAGCTGAGAGTTATTATCTCTTGGGGTGGAGTCATGCCCTACCTTCAGGAAGCTGCCTTCTCCTCTCTCTGAGCTCCTGTTTTCTGGTGTAACTGAATCCCCCATTACTGACAACTCCCCTTTCACAGCATAGAATCACACAGGCAAAGTTGCAATAAACAATATGAGGTAGGGATTGATTTTAAGTCCCTCAGGATAGAGGGGAGCCTCACCTATATCATCAAAGTTGTGGTGCAAGAGAATGCAAATTTTTTCTGCAAACAGCAAGGAAAATGTAAATATTTTAGGCTTTGTGGACAATAGTTCTGTTACCACAACTTAGCCGGGCACCAACACAGTCAGAGGTACAAAGGCACAGGTGTGGCTGTGTTGCTCTGAAGTGATCTAGGCAGGGGGCGGGTGTGAGTGGTACCATTTCCAGAGCTTTCCAAACACTACCTGTGAGGGGGTCATTCTTGATGACTACAGGCCCTTGTCCCAAGTTACTGGATTTTTTTAAAAAAATGGTCTGAATAGCCTTCCTTAGTTGGGTGGGTGCCTGGGACTGGGCCCTGGATAGCTGCCTCAGGCTAAAGCCGGAGGCTCCTTAGGCTCAGCTTAGATCCAGCTTCCCAAGAACCTGGGCTTCCCAGAACAGGGACTCAGTAAAGGCTCACTCAGTCCTTTGCTTGTCTCTGTGGTTGTCCAAAGATAGGCCACATAATTCCTCTTTATACTTTTCCTAATTTCCCCCACAACTTTCACTAAGAAACAATAAAATCAGGGCCTCCCTGGCGGCGCAAGGGGTTAAGTCTCAGCACTATGAAGCTATCCGCAGCCGCTGCAGCATGAGTTCGATCCCCAGCCAGGGAGCTTCCCACATGGCACAGCAGACCTCTCCTGTCTCTCCTGCTGCTCCCCTCAGCAGTGTATTTCAGTGGATCCACATGTTCTGCTCCCCGCTCTGTCTCTGGTGAATCCTCTCAGCCTCCCTGCTCCCCCCTCCCCCCACATACCTCTGACCTACACCCTGGCTCTTATATGCATAAATAAATAAATTCAAAAAAAAGAAGCGACAAGAGCCATTCAGTTCTGATTGCACAAGGACTGCTGTTTAACTTTTGACTTCTAAGAAAAGATCATTATCCTATTCGAGGTAGCAAATAATTAAGGCTATTAACAAGGTCCTCTTGATTTGCCGAGGACATTTTCAGCACAGGTCTCTGCTGAGAGTGCAGTTGGTTTTCTGGTGTACACCAGCCTCTGTTTTCAGAAAAGTTGATCCAGAACTCTCTAGACCATTAGGAACAAAATGGAGAGAAGAAAATGGACATGTTTCTTAAAAAGCAATTTTTCAAAAACTGACCTCCAATAATCTAAAATAATGGCAACCTCACCAAACCGTGTTCCAATTTGGGAAGAAGGCTGCTATTTCACTCACTTAGCCACTTAAACATCAGCTTAAACATCTCATGCTTACTTGTCAAATATCCAATGATATTTGACTGGCTATGAGACTGAAGGTCTGCAGCCCTGGCTGAGGCAAGAGACCTGAAATCACTGTGCAATGCTTTTCAAGTAGAGAAATCCCAGGGCTCCCCCAGACGTGGGGGCATCAGGGTGACAGGAAGCAGGGTGCCTTCATTCACAGTCCTGGAGGCTAATGTAGTGTCTGATGCAAAAGTACTCAACAAATATTTGCTGAAAAACCTTGGTATGGTGGTTCCTTCGGGGGGAGGTACAGAGAACTGGGGCCTGGAGTTTTAGGAGAACTTCTTTTTACTCTTTTGCTCTTCTGTGCTGCTTGAATTCTTACCATGTTAATTTTTAAAGGGGAAAGAAATAAGTGTTATGAATAACTAAAAGAGTTTAAATCCTGTCAAGTCAAAATAATAGTACACTTTTATTTCACTACATGCCATAACAAGTTTGCGCTGTAAGATGAAACAAATTATGCATCATTTATCTTCATAATAAGAAGTCTCAAGTAATACTGTAAAAGTGAAAGTAATAGTTGCAAATGTTTATTTAGTACTTCCTAGTTGCCAGGCAGTATTCTAAGTGCTTTGATATATATTAACTCAATCTCCTTAATCAGTTCTATCACTTACCAAAGAGGAAACTGAGGCAGCATGCCCCAGGGCGTTCAGCTGTAAGGTAATGGATGGAGATGGCCAACCCAGGAGCCTGGGTGGTTAAAGATCTACCACATTGTCTTAACTAATATGTAGATTTGGAAACGTGGCCAACCCCAAAGCCTTTTAATAAAGTAAATGGTCTACTGAAGATATCTAAACAGATAAATGTTGAATGAATAAACTGAGTCATGCCAAGGATCCACTGATGCAGAAGATATGCAACAGTATTTGCTGAGAAGCTGGGACCATGGCTTTTTCTGGGTAGGCACAGGGAGATGGGGGAGGGAGTCAGGGAGGACACCTTGGGGTAGCCAGGCAGGGCCAGGTATGCCCTGGGTTTTCCAGGGGGCTGCAGTTTTGGTGCTGGCATGTATGTGTGGGGGTGGGAGAGGGAGGCACATGAGGGTGGGACCAGCTCATTTCAATTACCTGAATGAGCAGGGCTTTCTGTCTCTGTCTATCCTACCACTGGCACCTAGAACAAAGGCTGTGCTTAGTAGGTGCTTAGTAGATAGCAGACAATGAAAGAAGCTGAGTGCTGAGCCGTCTCTCTGTGTGGGGCCCTGTCCCATGAGCTTGGTAACAGCCCCGTGCTTACCTCGGCTTCTCTCTCTATGCCTGCACTCCCCCACCCAGTGAAGGAGGCAGCCCCCCCCCCCCCCGGCGTGGACCCCTGGCTGGGCCACCCTGCAGATAGTGAAAATGCTGCAGTCAGCCATGCTAATGGGACAGGATGAGTGGCCGGGGGAGCTGTCCCTTCTCTGCAGGCTTCACTCAGTCACAACTTAGAAAATAATCATTTCACCAGCGCAATGAAAGATTAAAACCAAGATGATCCTCTCTATTTCAAGAGGCGTGGAATGGCAGGTCAACAAATGCTATTTCCCCTGCAATAGTCAGTTTTTTGAGGGGCACACATTTGACAGTGCACCCTATGCCAGTCAGAGGCACACACCTGGTGAGGCATTTGGTGCAGCATCATGGAGGGATGAGGGGTGCAAAAACAGGTCAGGACTTATCCAATATCCCAGAATGAGAACCTCTAGGAGACAGAAAGGGGGCCCCCCTGAAACTCTGCTCCAGCGGCGCTCAGACTGGGAACCACCGGCTTCCTGTTGCCCCCGCAGGTCCAGGGCGCCGGGAGCTGCACCCACACCCGAACCAGGTCCTCCCTCCCTCCGCACGCACCTTGGATGGTCCTCTTGAAGAAGGCCTTGCAGGCCTCACAGGAGGCCACGCCGTAGTGGTAGCCAGAGGCAATGTCCCCACACACGAGGCACAGACGCTTGGGGATGGCGTTGAGCATGTACTCGCACTTGATGGCCGAGTCCTCCATGATGCCGCTGGCACAGTCCTCGTAGCTCTTGCGGCAGGGGGTGCCCCCCAGCCCGGCGCCCGCGAACATGGGCGGCGAGTCCAGACCGTTGGCGTGGGCGCCCAGGGCCAGGCCGAAGCCGCCGCTGGCGTCGGACGAGCCGCTGGGGCTGTGGTGGCTGAGGGCATCGATGCCGGAGGAGGGGCTGGACGGCTCGGTCTTGATAAAGGAGCCGCAGCTGGAGCCCAGGTGCCGGTCGTCGGCGGACATTCTGTTCAGCAGCCTGCGGACAGAGGGCGGGAAGTCAGCTCCCAGGGCGAGGCGGGTGTGGCACCCGCCCCAGGAATTAGCTCTGGGCTCCCGCACGTGGGCGGGGCGGGGCGGCTGGGAGGGCCTCTAGGCTGAAGCCCTGGAGATAAAATGCTGGTGGAGAAGGTCAAGTGGTCAAGAAACCGCACAGCCGCAGAGCAGGTTTCTGGTATTGTCACCTAGAGCCTTGAGTCCTCAAAGAAAACTATGTTTGATCAATCAAGTTCTGACTAGGCACCCCTTCATTTGCAAACTTCTGGCTGGAGAGGGGCACAAAATGGTACCACAGTATCACGCTTCCAGTAAACAATAATATTGATACATGGAGGCTACAATTGTCAGGTCCTGGACCAGACATGCTCAGTTCGTGGACCTCAAGACCCACTTCACGGGGCACCACTGGGGCATCAGATAAAAAAACGTCCTGCAAATATAGCCACCCTGGAGATGGGGCCAGATGTGCCAAGTCACCGGCTTGGAAAAGAGGCACAGCCGATGAGGCACAAGGCTGCTGCCCTTTGGGTTTTGCCTCTGGACGGGGCCCAGCTGGGGTTGGTTCCCAGACCCCCCTCTCATTTCCCTTTCTAGCTCCAGCACCGGCTGTTTCTACCCCCCCTCACGAAGGACTGTGTCTCCATCAGGCAGTGGGGGCCTCTTCCCACCCCAACTCCCTGTAGTTCTGGGGTTCTTTAACCCTGTTTCAAACTCCAAGTCCCCCGCCTCACCCAGAAAGTTGAGGGGGCATTACTGACAGGGCAGGTCACTGCAAAGGGTCTTAAAATGAAAGCCCCTCCTCCCGGAGCCACGCTGGGTGGGTGACAGGCAGGCAGTGTGTGACCTGCCACCTCCAGCTCTCAGAAGAGGAGGGGTACTATCAGGGTGGGCTAGAAAAGCTCAAAGTAGGAGAAAGGGGGTGAGCTGTCAGGAACCCCCAGCTGCAGCCCACACCCAAGACCTCAGGGACTAGCCGGGATATGGGGTTCAGGGCTTGGGGTGGGGTCCATCTGTCCCTGCCCGGCCACAAGGCCTTGGTGGAGACCCAGAGGAAGTTTAGCTGCTGTGTGGGGAGCAGGAAAGAAGAAAGAGGGAGAGAGCACAGGGAAGTCAGTAGATAGGACACCCCATTAGTGGGAAGATGCCTCCCTGCTGGGAGGGAGGGTCCA
>PVIJ01003566.1:33548-71648 GCA_004024925.1 Scalopus aquaticus
AAGGGGATACTTAACATACTTACAAAGCGCACCCCCCCCCCCGCCCCGGCCCAACACCAGCAAATGCAGCGGTTGGGACCGCCAGTGTCCACTGACACTGATGATTTGGTAACTAACAGACCTCTCTATCCCAGGGATTGCATGAACCATCCACACTTGAATGTGCAGAGACAGGGAACTCACAGCCCATAGACAGTTCTAATCAGAAGATGGGAGCTGCATCTGATAAACAGATGAAGGATACCGGCAAGCTTCTGCTCCAAAGAAGTTTGTTATCTCCTGGAATGTAGGGTTTGAAGACAGAGGTTCCTGGGAATCTTCTGTTTCAAATTTTGTGTTCCCAAGTCCCCCAAGACGCCTCTCCTCCAAGCCCCAGGTTTCCCTTGCATCTCAGAGGGTGCTCAGCTTAGCCTCCCATGGGTCCTTTTACATCTCTGATTCATGTGCTCTCATCTCCCTGGGCTCCTCAAGGCCACCTGCCTCCCCCCACCCACTGGCAGTGGCGGGTCCTTAGGAATCCCCATCAGCCTGCGGGGATAATCCAGATGGAAGATCTGTCTGAGCTGGCACACGTAACACATGCATCTCTGGGCTACCTCCCAGAAGGCATCTTCCGCAGGGCAGGTGGAGGAGAGCTGAGCGGGGCCCTTCCCTAAGTGAGCCCCTCCTGTGCACCGCTTTGAGCTCTGCAGCTTAGAGTGTCCCAGGGCCACTGTGATAAATCCTTCAGGGCAAAAACACTCCAAGACTCCAGCTTCAAACTCATGAAATCTCCAGAGATTTGGGGAGATATACTTGACATAAACAATAACTGTAGCAATGACTAGTCGGTGAGTGTGTGTTATATCTGCCTGCTTCAGATCCGTCCCTTAAAAGTACAAGAAGGATGTTGCCTAGAGGAAGTAGACAGAGAGCCCAAAGTCACACCCAGGGGGATGGTGGGCCACGATTCGCCAACTATTCTCCCAGCTTATGGCTCAGCCAACCCTGAAGGACACACGAAGCTGGCAGAGCTTTCACCCCTCTGCCTTAGTTTCCCCTCCTTCCCTTCTGCTTGGTTCAGAGGGCACAAAGCATTCTGCTGTGGTCTGTGCAGCTAAGACACACCCTGTCTGGGCAGTGGCTGGTGGGGATGCTTCCAAAAGCTTGAAGGAAGCAAAGATGACCTTGGTCTCAGTCAATGTTGAAAGTCAAGGAATGAATCTGGTGTTCTAGTCCCAGCTGTGGGAATCTAATGATCCCATTCCTGCAGCCCTTCCTGGTCTTTGTAGCCCTAGAATGTCTTTCCAGGGAGCGTCAACACAGATTTGGGGCACCTACTATGTGCCAAGTGCTGATCAGATAACAGAAGATGGCAGGCAAGGTCCCCATTCTCAAGTACATACTCTCACAGGAAGGAGAGAGACGAGAATTGGAAGAAAGGTCTGACAGAGGTTCCCTGCTGTGCCTTTCTGGTCTTGCTTTACAGGCTCATTCACTCCTTCATTCACTCATTCACTTACTCATTCATTCATATTTGCAGACTGAATGGAGACCCTGAGGAAGACACAGCTTCTCTTCTGTCTTGAAAGTTCCTTCTAAGTGCCTCCCTGGTGGTGCAGGGGTTAAAGTCTCAGTGCTATGAAGCTATCACCAGCCACTGCAGCCTGAGTTCCATCCCTGGTCAGGGAGCTGACTCACACATGGAGATGTAGACCTCTCCTGCCTCACCCGCTGCTCCCCTCAGCAGTGTATTTCTGTAGATTTGCCTGTTCTGCGCCCCACTCTGTCTCTGGTAAATCCTCTAATACCCCGCACCTCTAGCCTACACCCCACTTTTTGTATGCATAATAAAAAATAAATCTTAAAAAAAAAAAAGATGGAGAAAGCTAGAAGGTTGGGACTCCAGGCCGGGAAAGATTTCAGAAGTAGCCAAGGCTGAGGAGGGTGTGGCCCCAGTGAGGGTGTAGGCTGACATGGTGTGTGAGAGAGGGGTGGGTGGCTGGCATTGTGCTCTGGGGAGGGAGACATGCCGAGACCCTCAGCGGTGGTGACTGGGACGCAGTTCCCAATGGGGCCTATGACTATTGACTTTACCAGGGGGCAGAAGATGCCCCATCTGAACGGTCTTTGAAATGGCAGTAGGCAGAGGCCAAAGACCCTGCATACACTATTTCCCCCTGGATCCATCTAACAGGAGCCCAGCCAGAGCTGCCCTGGCCTCATTTCACCCCCACCTGATTAGACTTGGCTCCCTCCTGCCTCGGAGGTGGGCTCTCTGCCTCTGCTGACAACTAAGTGACTTGAAGACTTTCCTAACACAGTGAAGTTCTGAGTATATGCCAAACTGTTGAGCTATGTTGCACAGACCTGGGGAGGAAAAGAAATTCCAGGCCATTAGCTAGAGACAATACATTTTTTAATGGGAACCCCAGGGTTCTAGCTCCTTGGAGGTGACCCACTGGCAGGCAGGCAGGAGGAGAGAGGCTTCTGGAAGGGAGAGGCATGGACTGGCCTGATTAGCCTGCTGGCTTTCCTCTACTGCCAGAGTTCACCCCACCAGGCGCAAGAAAAAGATCTCGCACCCCTCAAGCTCGCCTTTGCTTCTGTGCAGCAGAAGCAAGCAGCCAAACTGGCATAGGACTGGCCAGGTCTACCACCAGGGAGCTGCTCACTTTAAGTAAACAGAAGAGCCTCTCTGGGTCTTAGGGTCCTCCTCTGCAAAATGGGCTCAGTGTGGCGCCTGCTTCAGAGGGCTGCTCTGGGTGAGCGTGAGTTAACGCAGGGGAAGTATGGAGAGGCTGGTGCCTAGCAAGCACTCAACTCAAGCGGCTGCTCCTGTGATTCTCCAGGAAACTCCTTCCAGGAAATTCAGCGGCCCTTCCCACAACCAAGGCTTGCGATCTGGAAGATAACTGCACAAGGAACTTGCCATTTACCAGGAGGGCAAGGGGTTGGCTCAGCAAATTAAGAAGACAAATAAGCCTGAAACGGGAATCTACTCTGCAGAAGAAAAATGGTTTCTGAACACTGAGGACTCTTCCATACATTTCTGTAATTAATGTGCTGAGCAGGGGCCACGGGGCAGTTCATTAAAGAGACTTTCGAGCTTCCAGCAAGGCTTTATTTGTTACCAAGCTGCCCCTGGGGCTTCTGAAAGTAACACAGCTAAACTTCCTTTAAAAATATTATTAAATAGGGGCCTCCCTGGTGGGCGCAATGTGTTAAGCACAGCACTGTCAAGCTATCCAGATCCACGGCAGCACAAGTTCTAACCCCAGCCAGGGAGCTTTCCACATGGCACGGCAGACCTCTCCTGCCTCGCCCGCTGCTCCCCTCAGCAGTGTACATCAGTAGATCTGCCTGTTCTGCTCCCCACTCTGTCTCTGGTGAATCTTCTCACCACCCCACACCTCTGTCCTACACCCCAGTTGTATGCATAAATAAATAAATCTTTTAAAAAAATAATAAAAATAAAAATATTATTAAATAATGCAGAATGGGCTTTTAATAGGGGGATAGAATAGATCATGTGGCTAGATGGGAATAACTGCCAAGGTCCCAGCATTCCTGATGGGATATGGATTCATGGGCACTTACTACCTGGGAGGGAGGGAGGGAAGAAGGAAGGGAGGGAAGGGAGGGAGTGGAGGGAGGGAGGGAAGAGGGAAGGGAAAAGAGAGGAAGGAGGGGGGAGGAAGAAAGAGCAAGGAGGGAAAAAAGGGAGGAGAAAGAGTGAGGGAGGAGGGAGTAGAGCAGAAAGGAAGGAAGTGACCAACGATGAGAAGTTAGAAACCAAAGGTTAGATTAATCCGATCCTGCGCAATCTGAGATCAATGATTATATATTTTTCTTAAACTCAGATATTACTTTAATTCCAATTGACCGAACCCCAATGGGTCAGAATCAGCTATGTTAGTCACTGAAATTTTGCACATGTGAATCTTTCAACAGTGGATCCCTTCTCTGGACATTCAGCCCCACTCGGGGAGAGAATCCTAAGCGCTCTGGGATTCTCCGCATGCCCTGCAGACTTCCAGGGGAGGAGCTGAACTGCTCAAAGTCTCTACCCAGAGAGCCAGGCTGGTTGGGCTGGCTGGGGTTAGAGACACAGGAGTTGGTGACCGCCTGGGCCAAGCTGACTCAGACCCCCAGAACCAGCGCAGCCGGTCTCCTCAGGAGTACCCCTTCCACCCACTCTTTCTTCCCTTGGAGGCCCTTGTGGGACCCAGGACTGCAAAATGACCCAATAGCAAACTGGCTTCAGTGACAGCCTGCCTTCCGCCTGCACTACAGCTCAGGCAAAAATCTGTAATTAAGCATCTTGTCGTTAGAAAGATTAGTCAAAACCAGGCTGATCCCGGACAACTGATTGAAATCTCGTTCCACACAAATTACGGCATAGAAAATAATGATGGGTAATTAGTGCCTTTCAATCGGGGCTTTTTATCCATGATTTTCCAGGCTGCATCCATCACAATGAGGAGAGAGAGACTCCGCCACAGCAGGAGGAGACAAATGGACGCAGAGGGCTGCTCCGCCAGGGTGGCTGGAGGCCCCGTTCCAAGGACAGGGCTGGGTCACAGGGGACGCCGCAGCTGCCGGCCCTGCCCACGGTTTTGCACACAGTGGAAAAAGTGGATCTTCCTGGGGAGGCTTCTTGGAAACTCAGCCCCACCTTGGTGCTGTCGGTCAGGTGCTCCCTGCAGGACAGAGGCACCAGGAGCTTCTGGACAGTCATACAGCCCCACTGACCGCCCTGGGCTTGGCCTACCATAAAGCGTGTGTGTGGAGGAAAGAGGGCATCACATGTTCAGAATAAAGCCCCCCGACACCTCTGGTGTGCTCCCTTTCAGCTCTCTTGGAGAGCTGACATCTGTGAATTCACTTTGAGACTTCATGAATGTGTTTTTATTTTCATCCTGGAGGAAGCATGCAGCACCCACATCCCACCCAGCACCACGGAACGGCAATTTCTAGGCAGTGTTTGCTCCCCACTGTAGCCCAGGAGCAGCCCCAGAGCTCAGGAGCTGGGGCCAGACTGCCTGGGCTTGAATCCCAGTTCGCTTTCAAGCAATGTAACTTTTCAGTGCCTCAGCTTCCTCATCTGTAAAGTAGAGATAATTACAGTATTCATTTCACAGGATGGCCTGAGGATCAGTGAGTTCACAGAGAGGAGATTAAACAGTGCCTGGCACACAGTAGGTGCTCACTAAAAACTTATGAGCAGGTCTTACCAGCACTCCTTTCTATAATGTGGACATGGCCTCCCCTTTACACCCTAAAAAGTTGATCCTACAGCAAGACTGTCTTGGTCCCTCTCTCCTTCCATCATTCATCCATTCGTGCATCTCCCCTTCCACCCATGTAATCATGTCTTTGCGTGCCGGCTCTGTGTGCAGGAACTTCCACCAAGAAAGTCCTTTTTCAGGCAAAGGGCCTCCTTAGTCAGGCACTATTAGCACCAACCACTAGAACTAACGAGCCTCCCTCCTGGGAGCTGACACCCGACCCCAGCGTTCTTACTCTTCTACTTGCACCTGTGCTGCCAGAGCTCCCCCAGAAATTGCCACATTCTCACAGACCTCCACCCCTTGCCCCTGGACCCAGCTGATTGACCCAGGGGTGAGCACCTCACCCAAGCTGGACCAGTGCGTCTCTCTCAAGAGGCCCGTGGGGTCAGGGCTGCCTCTCCGGGGACAGAAGCAGTAAGATGGACAGCTCAAAGGTGAGCAAGGTCACACTCCGCGCCACTGTGCATGGGGGAGAAGAATGTCACAGCTGGCAGCAGACAGAAGTACACAGGCCCGGGGCAGATGCCTGGGAGGCTTAGTGGCTACTGGCAGCTGCTTGTGCTTCTGGAAGCACCTCTGCTCAGTCGAGGGAGACAGCCTGATTTCTTGACACTGGCGCTCACCCAAAGAGGGCTCTGACACTTAACCAAAAGAGCAGGTCACACACCCCACGTTCACCCACCCGTTCCCTCCCTCATCCATTCTATTACTATTCCGGGCACTGTGTGCCAGACACTATTCCAGCCCCGGGGAGGGGCTGGCGCGCCCACCTCACAGCCTCCTGCCCTCGAGCAGAGACGACACCATATTTCATTGAGTTCAAGCTACACCATTTCTTTCACATGTTAACATCTTGGCAATCGGAATGCATCTTGAATTGATGGCATGGTGTAGTTTAATTTAATTAGTGGTTCCCAAAATAATAGTGTCTAACAATAGATGATGTCATAGATTCAGTGAAACATGATAACTTAGTAGAGCTGAGATTGCTATTGTGTTTACTAAACACAATTTCATTTTCTTCCTAGACACCAGAAGACTATTTCCCTATCACCCTCACAGTCAGTCAGAGCCCTGTAACTGGGTCCTGGCCAATGGAATGTGGGCAACAGGTGGATCCTTCTTCTGTCTGGCCCATAAAAACCCCCCACAGCACCTCCAGTCCCCTCTATGTCTCTCCCAATGTGAGCATACAGGGTCCAGGCAGAGGCTCCAAAGGATGGAGCTAAAGGATCCAGGAAGGGCTCCAAAGTCCTGGGGGTGGCAGAGCCGCTAACTGGAAGGGACCTGGGCCCCTGAATAACCTTGTAAAAGGCTATCTGCCAAATACCCTCAACGAACTGTTACGGGGGTAAGACGTGAAGTTTTGTTGAGTTAAGCCACTGAAACCCTGGGCTGTATGTAATAGTGCCCGCCCTAACAACCATAATGTATAAATTTGGTTAGTAGCAAATGCTATGAAGAAAGAACAGGGAAGACGAGAGATGGTGGGATGGGGCAGGGGCCAGAGAAACCTTCTCTGAGAAGGTGATATTTAAGCAAGGCCAGAAGAAAGAGGCACACAGGAAAAGAAAGCTCTGGGGGCCTCTGGCCTAGGGGTTAAGTCTCAGCGCTGTCACTGCTATGGCCTGAGTTTGATCCCTGGCCAGGGAGCTAACCCAGGAGCAAGACCTCTCCTGTCTCAACGCTGCTCCCCTCAGCAGTGTGTTTAAGTAAATCCGCCTGTTCTGCTCCCCACTCTGTTTCTGGTGAATCCTTGCACCACCCCCCACCCCCATCCTGCACCTCTGGCCTACACCCCAGTTCTTCTATGCATAAATTTTAAAAATCTTAAAAAACAAAAAGAACAGAAAGCTCTGTGGTAGAGGGTCTGCAGGTGGCTGATGTGGCTGGAGGACAGGGAGGGAAGGAAGGAGGAGGGAGAGAGGAAGAGGGATAGGAAGGTGGTGAGACAGGAGAGGCAGGCTGGGCACTCAGGCCAGGGTGAAATCAAAGGTCTCTGGTCTGTCCCTGTCATCAAGCAGCTGCCTGCCTTTGTTAAAGATCCCAGGGACACCACTGGTTCAGAAGGCAGCTGTTTCCACCTTCAGAACACTCCCATTTTTTTTTTAAAGTTATTTGTCAAAATCCAAAATACGCCTTCCCTCTGGAGCTTCTAGTTATATTTCCCACAACTCTGCCATTCAGGACCTACAGAGTAAGTCTAAGCTGTCCGCACTACGGGCCTTCCTCCAGATTGCTGAAGGCAGCTCCCTGTTCCCCGCTGAGCCCTCTCCTCTCAGGGACCCACATTCTGCCTCCTTAGGGAATAATCCATCTGCTCTGTTTACTCTTCCTAAAAAAGAATACCAAAACTGAGCACATTTCTCCAGATAAGTTCTGACCAGTGCAGATCAGAGCAGTGATGACACCTCCCTTAACCTATAAATTATACTTCTATTCATATAACCCAGAGATGGAATCCATTGTTTTAAGGTGCTTGGCTTACACTGCTGACTTCCACTCTACTTGAGCCATCATACATCTGTCTCTTTGGTGTGCTAATGCTGGGCCTCCCCGCCTTCTTCCACAGGCAGCAGACAGACCCAGCAGGGATCCAACCCTTTGATCCACTGCCTGCTCACAGCAGGGGCCCTTTCTATTTGGCCTTATGCATGGCAGGAATGACAGAAAGCTTAAGACTCCCAGCACCCCTGACTCTTGACTCAGTTTTTCAATTTATGCTATCAGGTAGCCTGGGCAGAGGACAGAGATAGTTTAACTTAGGAGCACCAATGGGGACCCGGCCCTGCACCCAAGGCAGCTCTGACCCGGTGATGGTGACTATGCAGCAATGGCGAGGGCTTGCTCTGTGCTGGGCACAGAACCACAGTTGGTGCTGCACCAGGCTCCAGCCAGAGTGGTGCATCTGTGACAACAGCCTCTCTCCAAGGCAGTGTGCCATAGTGTACATTTATGTCTATGTCAGCACACTTAATGGCATCCACACAGCCCAAAATTGCCTGAGGATGCATTTCTCAGAATGTATCCCCATTTTGCAGATGAGGAAACTGAGGCCGAGAGGGGCTAAAGATTGTGGCAGGAGTCACACAGCCACGAGGGGCAGGGTGGTAAGTCACAAGACTCCTGTGCTCCAGATAGCCAGGGGCTTCCCGTCACACCCCCGGGAAAGCTGCCGCAGCTCTGAGGCCTAGGGGCCTGCTGCACCACCTCTGTCATTCGGCCCCTGTCCGGCTCCCCTTGTCACTCCATGCCGGCACACTGGCTTCCAGCTTGCTTTCCCAGTGCATCGGTTATGTCCCACCTTTGCCCCCTGGACAAAGGGCCAGGCTGTGTCTGCTTCCTTCCTTTCTTTCTTCCTCTTCCATCTTCTCCCCTGTCTAAATCACCTGGAGGCACACAATAGGTGCTCAATAAATATTTGTTGAGCGAATAGTGAATGAGGAGGTTCAGTGGGTGAGATATGAGTCCCCTAGACCTGCAGACCCCCAGGATGTGACAGTCACAGACCTGAGGCACCAGCAGTCTGAGCAAGGAGCCAGCTGCCGCCACAGGGCCAGGGCTGAGCCCCACGTCCGGCAGGCCCACCGAGAGGACCAACTGCGCCTCTGGTTCCATAGAACTCCACCAATCCTGCTTCAAAGACTTTTGGGTAATGTGTGCGTTTTTCTTACTTTCTGTTTTAGTTTTTAAAACCCTTAATATGTTTGGAAGAAACTTAGAGAGGTTAGTGTCTGAGTCTTTGTCAGGAAACCTGGTTTTGAAAAGTTGAAAAAGATATTTTAACACAAGAACAGATGTAATTTATGAAATCCTGTGGGAAATGGGATTAGAAAAAGGTAGCTTTGATTTCAGAGTCAGCGCCCCCTGTAAAAGTGCAAAGGGTCCAGCCACTCCCTGACTTGAGAAAGGGGACAAGGGCTCTGGACCCAGGTCACCGGGATTTGACTCCGGCCTGTCCACTTACTGGCTGTGCACCCAGCTGCTTGGCCTCTCCGTGCCTCAGGCTCCTCAACTGTAAAATGGGTAAAATGAAGACGCCAAGCCTCACTGATGCTTTCTGAGTATTAAAGTGCGCCAGTGCTAGTGCATAGTAAGTGCTCAATAAACTTCAGCTGTTCTGATTATTTCTCAGCTGGGGTGGGGGGGCAGGTCCTTTTAGCCACAGCAAAGAGGTGTGAGAAAAAACAACAGCAACAAAAATGGGATCTAAGAAGAAAATAAGAAAAAGAGGAAGCAGAAATGGGGCCATTCCCAGGCTCCTTCTGCCCTGCCCTTCTTTAATCTGGGCAGACATGAGGGCAGGATGGGCCCGCCCTTGGCAACACTGTCACTTATCACGCTGACTTCTCCAGAAGGGGCATTTTACTATTGATTTGATAAATAAACAGCCTGCTGGCTCCATCAAAATGTTATTTTGCATTTCAATGACAGCTCACTCATGCAACTTTTATCCCTGCAAGATGCTGCTGGCAATGACACCAGCCCTGATGCTGGCTGGAGAGGGGCAACCCCTCACCCCAATCCCTGTGGACCCCTGGATTAGGACCCTCCCTCCCCTGGCAAGTCAGGGCAGAGGTAGGGAAGACAGGCAGGGGTGGAGAGGGCAAGGAGGCAGATGAGCGGAATTGCTCTTGGTGAGTGGAGGTGGGCAGAGGGTATGGGTTGCTGTCGTTCCTGCCAGGAAAGGTACGGGAAGCTGCAGGGTGCCAGGCTGGGCCACCCCTAACCTAGACAGTGGCCTCCTAGCACCCCAGCCCCTCCACCTCCAGCTTTGTTGGGAGGTCTCCAGCCTCCACTACACTTCCCTGCCTCTCACTGCTGCCTCTATAAGCTGGATCCAAAAGAAACTCAACTCCATTGGGTAAGGTGACATGAGAAAACAGATGCAGTAACCCTTTGGAGATAAGAAAAAGACATGAGCCCTGCTCTATTGTTGAATGGAATAAAACAACTAAATTTCCTGTCTTCATAACACTCACTATGCACAGTGTTTTCCATAATGATCATATTTAATCCTCACAATGACTTTGGGGGTTTCGTTCTATTTTACAGATGGGAAAATCAATCAGTGCAACATAGATTTTGAATCTCATGGGTTACACGTCTTCTCTGGTATGTTGAAAAGTAAGGTCTTGAATTTTAATCTATCCTGACACCCACTGAAGGCTCAGTTACCTGGGACCCCCACCCCCACAAAAGTCAAAGACCATCTCTGGAGAAATGTGGTGACCCCAAATTCAGTTCCTTTTCTTGGTCAGTCTGGTCTTTAAAAGTGACCAAAGAGAAATAGTCTCTGTCCTCTTCCTGGTGGGCACAAAGAAGGACATGAGGAATATAAAGCTGGTACAATACTGTGACCCCCCCCCCAAATTCATATATTGAAACCTAACTGCCAATATGACGATAATATTGGGAGACAGGCCCTTGGGAGGTGATTAATCACGAGGGTGGAGCCCTCATGTATGGACTAGTGTCCTTCTAGAAGAGACTCCAGAGAGTCCCTTTCCCCCTTCACCACCAGAGGACACAGGCGAGCGTGAACGAGGCGGCAGGTCCTCACCAGACACTGACCTAGACACTGAACTTGCCAGCACCTGCATCTTGGACTTTCAGTCTCCAGAGTCATGAGAAATACGTCTCTGTGGTGTGTAAGTTACCCAGTTTGTGTTCTCTTGCTATGGCAGCCCGAATGGACTAGGACAGCAGGCCTAGCAGGACTCTTTAAAAAAAAAAATTATTTATTTATGCATGCAAGAACTGGGGTGTGGGTAAGAAGTAATGGGGATGAGAGGATTCACCAGAGACAGAGTGGGGAGCAGAACAGGCAGACTGACTGAAGTACACTGCTGAGGGGAGCAGCGGGCGAGACCGGAGAGGTCTGCTGCACCATGTGGGAATCTCCCTGGCTGGGGATCGAACTTGTGCTGCAGTGGCTCTGGTTAGCTTCATAGTGCTGAGACTTAACCCCTTGTGCCACCAGGGAGGCCCCCTAGAAGAACTCTTGGCTGGATTCCGCCCCCCCACCCCACTCCCCCGGAGTATGGGGACCAGTGTCCCAAGACCAGCCATCAGGATCAAAAGGCCAAGGGCCGGTGAACACAGCCTGCTAGAGGGACATTGGCTGTTTGCAGATCTGGAAACCTGGGCACGTCTCAGTGCCGGGGACAGGCAGGGAGATGTCACTGAGAACAGGAGAGTTGCCAGGGCCACGTCTTGGACAGGTTAGGAATCCCAATACCAAGCGGCTGGCTGCCACGGGCCACCAGGACCCTTCTTCAGAACCCCTGTGTCCCTTGTTTGCAGTGAGGGTAAATCTGAGTATTCGGCCTAAGTGCCAAAATTCTTTATCCTCTGTCTTCACATTGCACTCACCTAAAGTGACCCCTCCCCACTCCCAACACACACTCCCAGCTCCTCTGTCAAGGGTGGCAGTGCAATCATTTTTTTAAAAAAAGATTTATTTATTTATTTATGCATACAAGAACTGGGGTGTAGACCAGAGGTGTGGGGTGGTTAGAGGATTCACCGGAGACAGAGCAGGGAGCAGAACAGGCAGATCGACTGAAGTACACTGCTGAGGCAAGCAGCAGGCAAGGCAGAAGAGGTCTGCTGTGCCATGTGGGAATCTCCCTGGCTGAGGATTGAACTCATGCTGCAGTGACTTCTTAGGCTGCGACTTAACCCATTGAGCCACCAGGGAGGCCCTGTAATCTTGTAGCTAAATAGTAGTGTACACATCAGGCTTTTGCAAAAATAGTAAATAGCACCAGAGTCTTCCAAGTTCTTAAGATGCCTGGTGGAAAGAGCCCAGTCATGTGGCTTCACCCCTAGCGCCACGACTGTGTGTCCTTGAGACAGTCACTTGCCCTGTCTGGTCTCAGTCATTCTACTTCCCTCTCTGGAAAATGGAGGCAAATCTAGCCATCTGCAAGCGAGGCCTGCAGGCACATGAGACAGGAGGTAACACACAGGCCCACCAGGAAGCAGAACACCAATCATGAGCTTTTTGCTCATGCTGGTTTCACAGGTAACTCAAGGGTTAAAAATGAAATCACCGCAAGAAAAAAAAAATCCACATTACAAAATGAAACACTCCTTGTAATACAATGGCCTGAGATCAATATGACGTGTAAAGATAGGGATCCATAACTCTCTAGTCTCCCGCCCCATGTGTTCACTGAGTCAAACCCCAGTCCTCCTGAAATGCGACAGATCCCTCCACCCCAGGGGCCGGGGGCAGGGCTTTTCCATCCACATCCACCCAGAGCTGCCAGCGCACCCACCCCAACATGCTCAGGCCAGGCTACCCTGCAAGAACACCAGATCTCACTCTCCCAGGCTCCCCAAGTCTCAGCTCTGCCTCCAACTTGCTCCATGACCGTCCGCAGGTTCCAGACCTTCTCTAAAGCAGGTGCACCCCTCTCACTACAGAGTTACCATAACGATCAAATCAGGAGAATACCGTCCAAAGCTTTGCCAAATGCAGCCTCAAGCCAAGTTGTCAGCCCCTCCCCGCCATCCCCACTCCGGCTGCGGGAATTGATGAGGTGACCAGGGCCTCAGTCCCACCAGGAGCCCAGCTACCTATGAAAGGGGTGAGAACTGAGTCATGAGCACTCGCTGCACCCAGCTCACCTCTCCAGGCAAGTGGCCTCGCCCCACTGTCACGGGGGAGGAACTGGGGATGGAAGTTTTCCTGGTTCAGTGTCACTTTGTGGGCTGGGCACAGAGCCAGGATTTGAATCCAGGCCCCTGAGCTTTTGACTTCTGAGCTTTACCTCAACATTTCACAGCCTCTCAACGTCTGGATTCCAAGTAGAAATAGAAAGTTTAGAAATGCAATAGCAAAATACCCAGGCAGCAGGCCTCAAAGCTGTCAAGGTCATGAAACTAAGGGAGGTGTGAGAAACTGTCACAGACCAGAGGGAAGTAAAGAGACATCTAAATGAAGGGTGGACTTGCGGCTGGGATCCTGGAAGGGGAAGGGCCAGCCATGGGAAAACGAGTGAAATCAGAATAAATCACAGTTTATTTCATTGGAATGTACCATCGTCAGTTTCCTCACTGTGACAAAAGTGACAAACTGCAGTAATGGAAGAATAGTGAGGAGGAAACCCAACAAGGAGGTAGGACCAATCCAGCCACCCCTTAGCTCCTCTCCTTTGCACACAGGCCGCTGCCTGGAATGCCTTCTCTTGCCCCCAAACTCACAGTGTGGTCTGACTGGTCCAGAGTCACATAGACGATAAAACATTTGAAGACGTTTTCTCACTCCTACCCGCTGACCCCGAAATAGCTCATCAGAAGCAAAAGTCACTACTTGGAAGGTGACCTGTGACTATTACAACAGACACCTCAAACACTCATGAATGTGCACACACAAATATGACTGGAAACAATCTCCATGTTGGTAAATAGTGCCATATCCACCAGGCCAAGTGGAAAGAACAATGGGAAAACGGCCGGAGAAAACCCAGTACCTATTGGGGTGACAAGGCCCTGGCTACCTTTCCACCTTCTCCCCATGTCCCAGTCACGTGGCCTCCTTGTTCTTCTCCAAAGATACCAAGAGCATTACTGCCTCAGGCCCTCTGCACTGACTGCATCGATCACAATATAAAAAGGGTATGTATGCGCCTGAGAGGATGGCACACATTAAAAATACAGGCAACAACAAATGCTGGAAAGGATGTGGAGAAAAAGGAACTCTTCTACACTGCTGGTGGGAATGTGAACTGGTCCAGCCACTATGGAAAGCTGTATGGTGATTCCTCAAACTGCTAAACATGGAGCTTCCATACGACCTAATAATACCACTTTTGGGAATCTACCCAAAGGACACAAAAACACTAATCCGAAAGGATACATGCACCCCTATGTTCATTGCGGCACTGTTCACAATAGCAAAGGTATGGAAGCAACCCAGATGTCCTAAAATAGATGACTGGATCAAGAAGATGTGGTACATATACACAATGGAATACTATTCAGCATTCAAAGAAGATAAACACACGCAATTTGCAGCGACATGGATGGAATTAGAGGGGATCATACTCAGCGACATAAGCCAGAAAGAAAGAGAAAAATATAGAATGGTTTCACTTATAACAGAACTATAGGGAAACCAAATAGGAGAGAGACACTCGGCGGGGGAGGAGGGGGGGAGGATAAGGGCACAAAATGGAGTAGAAAAGGACACAAGAGACCACGGAGATGGATCACGGGTGAATTGGTGGTGGGTTACCCAAGGGGAATACAAAATGTAAAAGACATAAATAACTATATATATATATATATATATATATATATATATATATATATTTTAAAGAGGGGTGTGTATGGAAGATAACACTCAAAAATGGAGAAGTGCTATTTGCAGAAAATGAGTTGAACTTTGAAAAAGCCCTTTCTCAAATTATTTGATATTGTAACATGGTGTGAAACTGTATAAAGAGGATAGTTACCCTTTGGTATCATTCAGACTCCATTTCACTCACTTGCTGTGTGACTTTAGGCAAGTAACCCAGACTCTCTAAGTTTTACATGTTTCATCTGTAAAACTGATATCCTCTTATTCAGAGAGCTGCTGGACGGATTAAAGAGAAAGTGAGAAGAAGGTGCTTGGTGTGGAGGGGTGACCTCCATCAAGGTCACTTCTCCCATCACAGTCTTTTCAGTTTTGCTTGTTTTTGTTTTGGACTGAACCCCAATGTGTCCCCTCAATGACTCTTCAGGGTTAAAGACTCCCCTCTGAAGCCCTGTTGATCTCAGAACACACTTAAGTTACAAAAGCCAGACTGTGCTGGTGTCCACCTCCCCGGTGAGCTCCTAGAAGGCAGGGCCCTGGTCTTGCTCAGGTCTGGATACAGCACCCCCTGGCCAAGTGCTGGCTGGGGCAGGCCTTAGGGATGCTGAATGAACGAATGATTCACAGACAAAAGCAGAGGGCAGGGCACTTAGATGGGCAAAGCTCTTTTAGTTCAATCCCCTTTTTATAAAAGAAGCTCAGGTTCAGAGAGGGTAATGAACTTGCCTTGCTCCAGGTCACTCGGCCCATTAGAGCCAGACAACTGGCTCATGGCCCTTGGAGCCTCTACAGGGCACCCCTGGGGCAGAAGCCCTGGAGAAGCCAGAGCCTGCTTGCCAGCAGCCAGCCTGGGTCCCTCCGGGGGGAGATCCAGGCGGTGAGAGGAGAGGGTTACAGAGGATCAACTTTCAATCAGTGACTGTTCTAATCAATCAACTCAATTAAATCTAGATTGTTTTTAAAAAGTAATAAACAAAAACAGCAGCAGAAAGTAATGACTAATAATCAAGTCAAATTGGATTATTTCTGTGCTGACTAGTTGGGGTTGGTGGGGGAAGGGAGAAAGCACAATGGAGAGAGTGAGAGAAATAGCAAGCTGGGCAACCTGAGGGGCCTGGGGCCTGGGAGGGCCCACAGGGGCAGAATTCCAGGGCCCTAGAGAATAAAACCCACCACCAAAGACAGAACAAGTGCCAGCAGTGTCCTCGGGCGGTGCACTTGCTGACTTACTTTGTATTTACAGCAACACTAAGAAGTCAGAACTCCTACAATCCCATTTTAAAGGTGGGGAAACTGAGGGGCAAAGTAATTTGGTCACACAGCTGGGGCAGGGGCAGGGCTTATTTGGACTCCTTGGTCTAATACCAAAGTCTGGTCTTCAGGACATGCCGTAGCCTCCTGGGGTTAGGGGGGCTGGAAGGGGTCCTCTTTGTACTCAGGGATGAGCACACTGGCCTCATATAAAAGCTAGTTACTACTGCCTTGTGTTTAATTTCATTTCCCACACATTTAGGGAGTCAAACACAACAGGGACCCTGTCCCTAAAGCTCAGCAGTTCATAGCAAGTACAAACAAGTGGGCAATAATAACGTATTACAAAAGTGTCATACTCCCATATGCATGGGACTCCTGAAGAAGCCAGAAGGTCTGTCTAGTCTTCCTGAGGAGGAGGGAATCGAGGAAGACTTCCTGGAGGTGGAGTCACCTAGGCTGTCCTAAAGGACAAGTAAGATGGGAGCAAGACTAACTGAAGAAGCAGGTGTGGGATGGCCTCCCTCAGGCAGCAGGGCCATTATGTGAAAATCACATGAGATGGGAAACAGCAGTGCATATCCAGGGAAGCAGTGGGGCCTTGGACTCAAAGGGACAGGGCTGTGTGACAGGGGATAGAGCCAGGACAATGGCAGGTAAGGGCACGACAGGACATCTGGATGGAGGCGTGTGCAAGGGCTGATTCCAGAAAATCCCTGGGTGCTAGATTAAGGGAGTTCAACACTGGAACTTCTGTGGGGTGGGGGTGCAATCCTGGAGTGTCTGCAGGCCTGGCTGCATCACACCCTGACCCATGCATGTGCGTCTCCCCCACCTCATGTGCCAGGGCCCTGCAGCGGGAGCTACCTTACACCCGCAGGGCACTCCACATTCCGCCTTCCCACCAGCAATGCCAGGCTTGATGAACTTCCACATGCATCAAGGAAACTGAGGCTCTAAGAGATAAAATGATGGTCCTGCTGCTGGCTTAGCCTGCTTCCAGTCCTGCCTCTTTTCTCTCCCATCCACCCTTTCTTTGCAATACAAATGCATTAGCAAAGTTAGCTATTTAAAGGAACCCCTGCAGCTAATCCTTGTGTAAACGAAAAATCTTTAAGCAAAGCTAATAATCACCTGTAATCCAGCTGTTACATAATTCTGGGCTTTACAGTACAGCATCAGGGCCCAGTTATTCTTGTCACTATAAAACCTTCCTTGTGGGCAGATGAAGCTTATCCCTTTACCCCCTTGCCACTCTCCAGCGCCCCCCTCCCTGTAATTATTCTGTGTTCTCCGTGAGTCTCCCCTATTTGATTATTAGCCTCTGGAGGGCAGGGCCCTCTACCTTTATTTGTCTTTGTGTCCTCCCACATACAGCATTGTGCAGGTAAACAGCGGGTGCTTAACAAATACGTTAGGTGAGAATTAAAATTGGTTCACTTTACAGAAACAAGGTTCAGAACAGAGATAAGAGGGAACCGAGATCTTGATTTAAAGCAAATAAAGGGGAGGGAACAAAAATGGGAACTCATGATAATCAGGTGTCTCCTGTATGCTTGAAACTACACTAATTCTATGCAAAACCATTTTATTATGGTTAGAAATATATTTTAATAATATTAGATATTAGTTAATAATACCATAAGTACATAATAGTAGATGCTATACTAGTATATAAGAACAATCCTGCGCTTATGTTCTGGTGGAGGTGACTTGCAGACAGTAGGTAAGTAACGTACTGACGGTTAGTAAGGCCGATAAGCACCAACATTTGAGAGCTAACCATGTGCCAGGGGCCACGCCATCCTCTCAACTCAGACCTCCCAAGCAATCGGTAAGGTTGGTATCATTAGTACGACCTGAAATGAAGTTGGGCCTTGACCCTAGGTGCTGATGCCACACTTATTTTGCAGCACACACTGCCACTTGAGTGTGCTCTCTCTCTCTCTCTCTCTCTCTCTCTCTCTCTCTCTCTCTCTCTCTCTCTCTCTCTCTAGGGAAGTGAGCGGAAGGAGGCCATCCACAAGATTCCCAGGAAGCAGGCAGGACTCACTCTCCTGAAGAGCTGAAGCTCAGGTCTAAGCGGACAGGTGGTGGCCCATGGTGCAGCCAAGAAAAGCACTGAGAAGGGAGGTCCAAGTGCCTGCTGTGTAACTCTTGAGTGGCCCCCTCTTTTTCAGGAAGGGCACGTGGATGGTATGCAGAGTCACCCCAGGATTTAGTCAGAGCACTGGCAGTTTGGATCCTGCTGCTGCCACCCACCAGCCAGCACTTACCCAACCTGAGCCTCAGTTTCTCCAGCTGTGAAGTGAAACAGCCAGGCTTCCCTTGCAGGTTTCTAGGACGGGTTAAGAAAGCTGGGCATGAACATGCATGGCAAATCTGGGCGAAGATTACAGGGGTCACAGAGGACTTGGAAACAGTGGTTACTGTGGGGAGGTGTCTGGGGCCAGAAATTAGGGGGGAGAGAATGGTACACCCTAAAGTCTCATACTTTTTGACTTTATTACACATGTGAATTTGTTCTTTCTGAAAAGGGCTTAAAATGAAATATGTATGCATTATATAAACACACAGATGGCACTCAGTAAATGGCAAGCATTACAATAACAAGTCCCCTTAAAGTTTGCTTCATTCTCTTGAATTGGGTAAAATCATCAGAAACACTCAACCTTGGTAATTTTGGGTTGCAACCCACCCAGGACTTGCACAGAAAGCACCCAATTCATTTCTTCAGCCTTCCCACCATCTCCCGGCCCCACCCCCAAAAACTCTCTCCCCAAAGGAGCCCCTGGCTTGTTTGGCTAATGTATTCTCAAACCAAATTAGGGGCCCTGGCTCCTGGGGAGGTCCCCAAGCCATTGCTAGATGCCGGGGGAATTAGATACCATCTACTGCTCAAATCTGATTAGGTCCCACCCCCACTCCCCACCCCACATGCAAAAGCCCACTTTCTAATCAATTTTACAAAGGACCCTCTGCAGATACACACTAATGGTATTGAGCTGAGATCTTTAAACCAAGTCTGCAAGAAGCTGGCCCAGATAAAATGGATGAAGGGAGAAGCCTGTCGCCACAGTGTCCTCCCCTCAGGGAGAGGGGAACAGCACCTGCCTCAGCTTCTCTTTCTCCTTCCAAACAGAGTCTGCCCCAACTCCTTCCTCTAAAGGTTTCTTGTCACTTAACCTCAGAGACCCCGTAAGTGTCCCAGGGACTGCGGTGCCATGCTTTCCCCCCCAATCCCTGGCCCCAGACAGCTTCCCCACAGTAACCACTGTTTCCAAGTCCTCTGTGAACCCTGTAATCTTTCCCCAGATTTCCCACGTGTCCATGTCTAGCTTTCTTCTTCTTATTATTATATTTTAAAGATTTATTTATTCATGCATACAAGCTTGGGTGCAGGCCAGAGGTGTGGGGAGGTGAGAGGGTTCACCAGAGACAGAGTGGGGAGCAGAACAGGCAGATCGACCAAAACACAATGCTGAGGGGAGCAGCGGGCGAGGCAGGAGAGGTCTACCGCGCCATGTGGGAATCTCCCTGTCCAGGCATCCAACTCGCATGGAACTTGCGCTGCAGCTCCCTGCAGCTCCATTGCACTGCTCTGCGCTCACCCCGTTGTGCCACCAGGGAAGCCCTCATGCCCAGCTTTCTTAATCCCTCCTAGAAACCTGCAAGGGAAGCCTGGCTGTTTCACTTTACAGATGGAGAAACTGATGCTTATAGTGAGAGTGAAAGCAATAGGACCCATCCTCCAGGGTTCAAGAGATGAGGGGTGCGACAGGCTTAGAATAATGCCTGGCTGGAACTAAGTACTCCAAAAAAGTCACCTCTTTCTCTCTCCACTCCTGCCAAATTTCTTGCCACTCCCTGAAAACCTAATGGTGTTCACACCGTTATCTGGAGGGCCTTTTCTCTCTTCCTTCATGAAGTCCTCCCTGGCAAGTTTCTCACTGTCTACTCTGTGTCCCCCCAGTATCTTGCTCATTCAGCAAAGTCTTACTGAGCACCTACTGTGTGCCAGCACTATGCTGGGTTGGGGGTGCTCCTTGCTCTGTAAACCTCTTGTGTTTTGGGGCTCATTTATCATTTTGGTGCCTTATGGCTGGGACTGTCTTACTCCATCTGTGTCCTCTAAGAAGGTGCTCAGTACCTTTTGTGGAATGACTGAAAGATCAAATTACTGAATGGGACCAGATGAGTCCAGGCTACCACAAGCTGGTTTTCTGCACTCCTGTGGGTGAAGGCCTATGGCCTTCCAAACCTGCCTGGGGGACAACTGCAGCCTGAAACCCTGCCCTGGCAGACTGCGGTGCACACGTGACTGCACGTGTGTGCTGCTGGTGTCTGCAGAGGCCGTGAAGCCCAGCAGCCACAGCCACCCACCCTGGGGGCAGCACCCAGAGGAGTCACAAGCCACCTGATGCAAGCAGGCCAGGCTGGGAGGATCAACCTGCTTTGGGAAATGGCAAACCCATGCTGGGCTCATTGGCTTCGGGGCGCTCAGTCCCCAATGCCAGACCCTCTGTGCCCCATTCTAAGGTCATCAGGCAGAACCAGGCCTGGACTTCTAGGGAGACCCTGGACTTTTCCAGCCAACACATCCTCCTTCTCCAATCCTCTTCCTGCCCCTTCACAACCCTATCACCCCCCCACCCCACCCCCACCCCCCGCCACCATGCTGGAGCAGAGTCAGCTTGTGTTTGGCCTAACGGACATGTTGAGGGGGGTCCCAGAATTTTCACAGTATGTGCACAGACACAGAGCCTCTGGCCTGTGGATTTCCCCAAAGGTCTTTACATGTTTGAAATAAACAAGAGTATTAATCCCCAAATATGAAAAGGAAAATGGCAAAATCAAAAACTTTTAAATGTTTGATCAAATGTCCTTAAGGCATGGCATGATGTCCACTTGCTGGGTTAATGGTGTCATCATAAACATCTCAAGGTATCTGATAATAAATAGTGGGGGAGCTTTCCTTAGCAAGAGTTTCTGAGCTGGCCTGACGACTTCCAGGAAATCATAGTCAAATTCAACTACTTACTTGCATCCAAATGATTCCAAATTCCAAATGATTTTTAACACTTACAAACAGTCTTCACAATGAAGATGATATTAATGAGGGCCTCGCTGGTGGCACAACAGGTTAAGTCTTAGCCTATGAAGCCATCCAGAGCTGCTGCAGCACGAGTTTGATCTCCAGCCAGGGAGTTTCCCACATGGCACAGCAGACCTCTCCTGTCTCCCCGCTGCTCCCCTCAGCAGTGCATTTCAGTCGATCTGCCTGTTCCGCTCCCGGCTCTGTCTCTGGTGAATCCTCTCATCCCCCACACCTCTGGCCTACACTCCAGCTTGTATGCAGAAATAAATCTTTTTTAAAAAGATTACATTAATGAGGCATTTGGTATGTGTGATATAAATTTCTGAAGATCTTAAAACAGCCTTGGCTGAGTGTGTGTGGAGTGTAAGGGGCAGCACTGTGGACGGGGCTCCAGGAGTAGCGCCCAGAATCAGGGCCCTGGAGCATGGGCAGGGAGTAGCAATTCAGCCCAGAGACCAGTGCTGTGGACGGAATGAGAGAGCCCCCCAGCAAGGGTGGGTTTCCAGACGGACCCAGGCCTTGTGCCCACCACCTGCACGCCAGCCCCTGCACAGGCCAACCTGCCAACGCAGCATCACTGCTCTCCCAGGCGGGGAGGACCTTGGGCAGGGAGGGCTGGAGTGCCGAGGAGAGGACATCAGGTCCCAGTGACACACGGAAAATCGGAGGGGTTCTTGGCAGAGGAGAAGAGCTCAATCCTGAGGGGGGTCACAGTCCTGAGCACAGCAGGCATCTTGAAGATTCCGGGCTCTCTGCTTCTCTAGTGGATATGGTCACACACAGTCATCCACGCTCAGTCCCTGGCTCACTAGGAAAACCTGCCAAGTGCTTCTACCCTCCCCTAGTCATGCCCGTGCCTCAGAGTCTAAAGTGAAGCTCCCCAAAGCTCTCACCAGGAAATCGGGGTGGAGGTTCACCCCATCCTCTGGACACCGGGCAGGCCTTCCTCAAAAAAGATATTATTAGTTTTTAAAAGAAACCTGATGACCATGACTCGTTTATCGTCTCTGGGCTTGTGAGCAACTTGGTCAACAAGCCAGGACATGTGCTTGGTTCCAAGTGACTTTTGTCATTTAGAAAAAATGTCAAAAAACATCGTTATTCAAGAGACTGGGCTGGAGCCAGAGAAGACTCTGGACATCGTGGTGGGTGGGGGAGAACCTGGGCAGGAGGGGGAAGGGAGGGAGGGGGAGAGGGAAGGAAGAGGAGGAGGAGGAGGAGGAGGAGGAGGAGGAGAGGAGGTGGCTGCAGTTTCCTGAGGGCTCTGCTGAGGAGGTGGCCGTTCATCTGAAGGTGTAAAATGATCGAAAGGGCAGTTACTAAAAGCAGTCTGTTCTTTCATAAAATTTATTCGGTGCTTCGATGTTTTAGACACTGGCAAAGAAAATAATGTTCCTGATCTCAGGCAGTTTTTATTCTAATGGGAGAGACAAATGATTGAGAAGGATATAGGCGGGGGTGGGTAACGAGGACTCTGTACATAATGGAGTGATATGGTATGGCACGGATGAAAGTGCTTAAGAGGCAGGGATACGTTTATGTGTGGTGTGCACACACACCGGTGCAAGTACACACATAAATACACTGCTGTGAGAACTCTGTGGCAGGGCCAGGCCCTGGTGGGAGCTGGCTACTGAAGACAGGCAATTATATGCACACACACACACACACACACACACACACACACACACACACACACACACACACCTCTTCCTCTACGGAACACCCTCATGCAAAAGAGGGTGAACAACAACCATGTTCACTTAGCAGGGAGGCAGACAGCACGCCAGACACTTGAGAGCACCCAGGCTGGTCCAAGCCATGCCAATCACTGGGCCAGAAGTCCTTTTCCCAATTAGCAGGGTTTTGCTGCCTGTACCACCTCCACCAACCTGCAGTTCCGGGATCACCCCGAGGGTATGGGGTCACTCAAGCACCAAGAGAACACAGAGCTGAGTGGGGGTGTCTGTCACCGGCAAGTCAGAGAGGACCCAGGACATCCCAGCATGTCCTTCTGCCTTTCCCTCTGGAACATGAGCCCATTTTCGGAACACACAAAGTCTCTCTTCCCTAACTGGCAATATGCGTCCTCCCACTCCACACGCTAATTTTCCTTTTTGCTATCAAACATCACCTTGTCAGTTAAGGACTCTCAGATAAACTGTTCAGTTCCAAGCCATGTCCCTGGGGGGCCCTGCTCCCTTTCTCTGAAAGGACACTGCAGGAAGCAGGCTGGTATGGTTAAGGGCATGGTTCTGGGACAGACATCTGGGTACAAATCCTGCCTTCCCTCTTGCTAGAAAGCCATAGAAACTCTCTGTGCCTATTTTTTCTTCTGTAAAATAAGGCTCCATTTCCTTACTCAAAGGATGGCTGGCAAGAGTAAATGAGGACAAGCGCAGAGAGAGTTTAGCAGAGAGCTTAGCACTAACCAACGTGACGCATGGGAAACGCAGCCTCTTGAGCACTCTCAGCAGGTTCTGTCTTGAGTCTTTTTACTTTTGGATGCAGTTTGACGGTGACAGTGCAAGAAGGCTCCACCTTACACAACAGGTCCAATCTCGCCAGACCGCCTTTTCAGAGCCCGCACAGCAGAGTGTAGAGGAGAGAGGCCAAGAAGCCAGAATTAAGCGTTTGTGGGGCTGGCAGTCAAGGCAGAGGAAGTTCTGAGGAGCAGTGAGGTTGACCTGGACGTCTCCAGGGCAGTGTTCCCCAATGCACGGTCCATGGAACCATGTTCCAGAGCAATTTATCAGGTGTCTTGCCCCTTCCCCACACCCCCTCTACACACAAAAACACACTGTGATTCCATAAATAAGGAAAACACTGGGTGAACAGGTCAAATAGATTTCTTTCCTGCAGGACTTCTCAGCACCTTTCCGCACCAGCAAGCACCGGGAGGCCCACGACAGGGCAGAGTGGACTGTCCCAAACTCATGTGACCACAGCGATGGCAACTTGACTGGGCCCCGAGATGCCCACGCATTTGGTCAGACATTCTGGGTGTGTCTGTGAGGGTTTCTAGATGAGGTTAATATATGTGGGCAGACTGAACCCCCTTGGGTGGGTGGTCTCATCCAGTCAGTAGAAAGCATGAAAAGAACAAAAAGGCAGCACTTCTCCAAAGTGAGAGAGAGTCCCTCTTTCAAATTGGGATGGTGGCTTTGTTATTGATATTTGCACCAGGAGGCCCAGGACAAACTGAAACCTGGGCTCTTTCTGGGTCTTGAATCTGCTGGAAGCTGGAGGGGAATGACACCACGGGCACCCTTGGTCCTCAGGACTGTCGACTTGCTGATTCTCCCCCAGATGTTGGGATTAGTCAGCACCCACAATTACTTGAGCCAGTTCTTTGTAATAAACCTCTATCTGTCCTCATACCTACACCTCCATCTATAAATACAGATACAGGCATAGATACGTTAAGTGAGGGAGATTTAGATATATATTTCTATATTCAGGTGTATGTATGTGAGTGTATATATATGTTGCATGTGTATTCACATGTATATATGAATATGTTCTCTTGCTCTGGAGAACCCTAACGAATAAAACCACAGAAACTTTCCTTCCCCAAAGAGTATCTTGAAGTACTTGAGTGCATGAATCCTTCAGAAAATATTATAGTTGAGGGTTGGAATCTGTAGATCTGAGGTCCTACCCACTTCCAGAAAATGGAGCTACCCCCAGCCCAAGTGCCAGGGTGCTCTCTGAAGTAATATATATTACCGGGGTCCTGCTCATTGTGGTGTATTTAATCTGAAGTGTGTCAGACTGAAAAGATGGAAACAGGGGTTAAGAAGGCATATTCTTCCATGAGCGACAATTCCCAGTCTGTTTCAGAGTTTCCTTTTTTGTTCCCTTTTCCTTTGACCCAAGTCGAGGGCTTTTTTCTTCTTGATTCTCCGGTGAACATCTAGACTTCTGCAGAGGCCTGGACCTGAACTGCAATCACCGGGAAGGGGGCAGGAGCCTTTCTCCTCAGCCTCACAGCTGGAGGCGCCCGGCAGGAGGCTGAGCTCAGAAGAGGGTAAGGCTGCTGAGGCAGCAAAACCGGACGAACTCTCCCACCTCTGGGCCTCTGGTGGTGCAAGGGGTTACGTTTCAGCACTGTGAAGCTATCAGTAGCCACTGCAGCCAGGGAGTTTCCCACTAGACTCAGCAGACCTGTCCTGCCTCGTCCGCTGCTCCCCTCAGCAGTGTATTTCAGTAGATCCACCTGTTCTGCTCCCCACTCTGTCTCTGGTGAATCCTCTCACCACTCCACACCTCTGGCCTGCACCCCAGTTCTTGTATGCATAAATAAATAAATCTTTAAAAAAAACCTCCCACCTCTGCCCTCCGCGTGGGGTTGTGGCAGAGGGGAGGAGAAGGAGAGCTCCTAGGCAGCAGGGCAGAGCCCATCTCATGGGCTCCCCCTCCGTGAAGGACAGCAGGTGGGAACACTGTCCCTGTGTCTTCTCCTTTTGTCCCAGCTTCTCGGCACACCCATGTGTTCCAGCTTGAGGACACCTGGCCACTGGGTTCTGGGATCCACGTCAGGTGCTCCTTGTCTTGCAGTCTCACAAGCTAAACCCCACTGCCACTGAATTTGGGGAGCAATATGAGGTTGACTATTCTGTCAAGTGAGAACATGAAAGGAAAAAAGTACCTCATATAACCCTCATTTCATAATAGAAAACCCTTTAATGCTCCAGTGAAGAAGGCCCTCATTTCAGCATGAAGGACAAGCTTCCACTTGAGATGAGGGCTTCTGGGAGACTTGGGATGCTGCTCTTATGTTCACTTTGTACTTATTTGAACAACCTTCAGATTGGCCTTTGAGATCCTCCACAATCATCAGAGTTCTCTGCCCTTGGACTCTTTCTCCCCAAATTATATTCCAGGCTTGCTATTGTCTTATTCAAAACTTCTACTTTCCGAGAACAGCTTCTCCATAAGTTTTCTGGGGGGTGGCAGCACAAAAAAGGGGAATAAAGTAAGTGCCCACATCCAGGGCTTCTTCCGCCAGGCTCATTCTCAAGAGCAAAGGATGTCACCAGCTGGGACCAGCTGGACTCTCGAACATTCCAGCTTGTTTGACCCTCCCAGCCTAAGCAGCATGAGTTCTGCTGGGTAATTTGCACGTTTGGCCTGTAGGACAAGGAAGTTGGAGGCGCCTGGCTGGGCCTTCGCCCGTTTTGTGCGGAGCAGGGCCTGGCCTGACTGCGGCACCTTAACTGCTTGAGTCCACCCCTCCCCCACTCCTGGCACCTACATGCGCGGCTGGTTAGGAGCAGTGGGGTGAGCACAAAGTCAGGAGACCCATCGTGACCAACTGATATTTATACGCCCAGCAAGTGCTATCCCCTTTACGTGGTCACCCTGGGCCTCTCTACCCAGTTCCCGGCAATGCTGTCTATGGTCAAAGCATTTCTGGAGCACCACCTGGGACCCCCTTCAGGGCCAGGCTATCTGAGAAATAGAGTCACATTCTCACTTTTCTTTGTATCAAAAATTGCTTTGCTCAGCTTTGTCACCCTGCTAATTCCCTCCATGTGCCTCCAAATGACCTTGGCTGCATTAAAAATTAAATCCACCCCCAAAGGAAGAAGATTCGCCACCAGTGAGCTCATTCAAAGATGGTGCAGATTCAGACACCCTAACAAGGAGTGGGTGATAGAGGCACCGCCAGAGCATGCGCCCCCGGGGGTCAGATCTCACCCAACCCTCAGCTGTACCAAACCCAGGAGCTGGAGAGCTGTCCTCTTCCTCCCGCACATGCGAAAATGGAGGCTCAGAGGCTAAGTGACTTCCGATCACGGATCTACCAAAGGGACCACACTAGGACCTTGGACTCCACCACGGCGAGCTTCCTGACAGGTTGACCAGAACAGTCATCTGTTCAAATAAAGACGTGTGCGTTGATTTAAAATAACAAAGCGGCCAGCCAACAAATCAGTCAGCCCCTTGCACATGGCCCTGGGACCGTTTCCTCCCAGAGAGCCCCCACTGTTTGGACCCACTGGCAACAAAGGCTGAGGTGGAGCCAGGACTTGTGGAGGGGCCTAGTGGCCACACCGCCCCTACCTCCTGATGTCAGCAAGGCACTCTGGGGCCTTAAGGGCTCCATTTGGAAATGAGGATTCGAATGATGCATAACCCACCCCTGCAACTGCCCCCTTGCTGTTCTCCCAACATCCTCTCAACACAACAGCAATGGCTGAACTGCAGAACGCAGGACGGCGGAGGTGAGAATGAGCCACGGAATCGGGCAGACCCTGACTTGAGTCTGACACCAAGGTCAGCAAGCTGAACACCCTTGGGCAAATCACGCAGCCTCTCTGGGCCTCAGTTTCAACATCTGTATGGCAAGCAGAAGAGGGTATCGGTGCTTAGAAAGGCTGATTCTGATAAGATGCCCATCACCACACACTCCCTTTTCCTGATAGAGGCCCCCGCCTGCCTCAGGTGGTGCATAGGAAACCCCCCCCCCCATTTTCTCGACTGCCTTTAAACCTCAGTGGGCAAACTATCAAAAGGAACAACCAGTTTCCAAGAAAGAGAGGGAAGAATACAGGGGAACCCTCTGTCATCCGCAGGTATGCCAGCACAGAGTACACGGAAGTGACTCCAGGTTCGAATTCCAGCTTTGTCTTTTATTACCACTCTGACATTGGGGGTGCTAGTCAAAGTCTCTGTGCCCCTGTCTTCTCACTTGTAAAATGAAATACCTCTGTGCTTCCTCTGCAGGACTAAGATTCAAAGGCATGTGACGGGTAAGGCATGCAGTGCTGGGCCTGGCCCATAGCAACACGTAGACAGGTGTTGCTAGTAGGGTAACTGACCCAATCTACCAAGGGCAAGCTGGTTCTGAGCCACTGGCCCAAATTGGAAAGATCAGAATGAAAGAGTGATGTGACTCTCCGACGATGCCTCACCAGGCCCACTCTCTGCTCCCCACCCATACGAAACGAAGGACATTATTCTAAAGGGACAATGTGGTCAACTCCTTGCCTGACGTCGTGTCTTCTCTGACGTTCCACATGGGTCCCCTTTGCACTTACACCCCTCCTGCGGTGGGCGACTCACTGCTCAGGGGGTAGTGCATTTCAAAGCCCCAAACATTCAGGTGAGTCTAAGACCCTCTTAGGCCCCAAATTATTCCAAGTAATTCCATTTTGGAATTATTCCAAAGCCAGCAACCTCAGCTTTCTTTAAGAAAATACAGACCTGTGACTAAAGCCGAGATTCCTAGGGCCAAAGTTGAAGCCTACACATCTGCTGAGGGTGCACACAGGGAATGTGGCGTTTGGTGATCTTGCATGGGAAGAGGCAGGCTACAGAAAAGGAAATTCGGAGTTGGCAGTGACAAGATTCTGTTGTGGGGCCTGGCCCTGTGGGACTGGCCTGCCAGGTGCAGTGGTCAGGGTCTGGCCCTCTAGGTTTTCCTGGGTCACCCTCTGCAAGGTTCTTCCAGAGGGCTCCATAGGACAGAGGCGCCACAGGCAGTCTCTGGAGGCACCTGTCTACCTGTGACCTTGAATCCAAAGGCCCTGCCAAAAGGAATAACAATGAGATATGTCACCAGACGCAGTTCTCTTTGATGTGTCCCGACCTAGGGAATTGGTGTCAGAAGACACACAGAAAAGCCAGATGGCATTTTTCAGGGCCACGGGCCACCATGGAGAGAAGCCCAGGGCCCCTTTCATGTCCTTTCCCGAGTCGTTCTGTGCCAGGGCGGCTGGGGGTGGGGGGTGAGCAGCCGCAGAGACATAAGATTAATGGCTTCCTAGGTAGGGAGGCAGCTCCCCACTCAGCCAGTCACGATTCCCCAGTGACTCCATCGGCCTGGCTCTGTGAGGCGTGAAGTATAGAAAGAACCAAGTGGAGAAGCCAACCCCTGCCAACCTGGGCAGAGCCTGGCCACCTTGTCCACTGCACCCCGTCTGCAGGCTGAGTCCGCAGCCCTGTTTCTCTGAGCAATGTCTAGCAGGGGCCCAGCTGGCTGGGTCGGAAACGCAAGGCAAGAGGTGAAGGGGAGCTGGTGGGCAAAGAGCCAGGGAAGGGACAGAACACCCCTTTCTGGAAGCCTGTCAAGAACGCCGGTTCCAACTTTGTATAAAGACCCCTTTACTTTCTGTTTTCGTGGGAGGGTCTGTTAGTTTGCTTGTTGCTTTGGCTTCCTTAAATTCTTTTAAAATTCAAATTTTTCTCCTTACAGAACACATACAAAAGGGTAAAGTCAGAAGTAAAAAATCTTCCCCAAGTCCAGAAATCTCAAGCTGAATCCCCAGAGGTAACTCAAACAACTTTCTGTGTCTCCTTCCAGAATCCAGTCTACGCCTAGCATTTGGAACTTAAAAAAAATCATACATGCAGGCCTCCCTGGTGGTGCAGTGGCTAAGCGCTGCGCTGTGGAGCTGTCGGCAGCGGTGACAAGAGTTCGACGCCCGGCCAAGGAGATTCCCACATGGCTCAGCAGACCTCTCCTGCCTTGCCCGCTGCTCCCCTCAGCAGTGTATTTTGGTTGATTGGCCTGTTCTGCTCCCCACTCTGTCTCTGGTGAACCCTCTCGCCACCCCACGCCTCTGGCCTGTACCCCAGCATTGTATGCATAAATAAATAAATCTTAAAAAAAATCATACATGTGACTTTATGATATATTCTGTTCAGCCACCTGCATTTTTTTACTTAACTCTATATTGCCTATATTTCTGTTATAGTCCAGAGGGGCCCATGAGGGCTTCCTTTTAATGCAAAACATTCCTTGATTTCCCATATCATAATCTTGGCGCCTTTATTTCTCAGTAATTGGAAAAATATATAACAAACACATGCTACAGGGCTATTGAAAACAAATCTCCGTTGTTCTTTCGATGGCCACAGCAACATTTTATAGAGAATGCTTGGGGCACGGGGGGCTTTGTGAGGGCCTGGCAGTACTCTATGTGAGCATTTTATGAGCATTACTTTATTAAACCTTCCCAAACGCTTGAGGCCACCGTAGGACAGAAAGGTTAGGGGACTCACCCAAAGCTACACAGCAAGGGGGGAGGTCAGAGCTGCCAGGTGGATTCAGTCCCGTCTGACATCCAAGGTCCCACCTTCCCCAGCACACCACGGGGGGGCTGTCCATTCGTGTGTCCATGCAGTGCAGTGGTGAGCCCCTCCCTCCTCCTGGGAGCCTGCTGCAGCTGTTTACACACTTGGAAATATCGCTGGGCCCTGACAATGACCTCAGATCAGGGATGGCCAGCTAGGTGCTGACCTTGGACATGGGCTGCAGTAGCCGGATGCTGCCTGGGGGTACCCACAGGCTGGCAGCAGCGTTTTGCATTCTTATTTCCATGCCAACCATGACTGAGGCCAGAGTACACAGTCCTTTTGGGTCTCTCCTATCTCCTACCTTCTCCTTCCACCCACTAAGAGATGAGCTCCTTACCGTGTCTCCACTTTGGACACCAAGCGCAGAGATCAGCTTAACGAGGTAACCCCGGAAAAGGTACGTGAAGGGGGCTGCCAGCTCACCTTGGGATGGGCGGCAGAAGAGCCTTCCAGAGGAGGAGACTCATCTCCTACCAGTCTCCATCTACGGAAATGCTTCCAATTCTTTGATTTTGAATTTCCTTATTTACTTTGTTGAGGGGATTTGGTTTATAACACTGTATATGATTTAGGGGAACAGAAGTTCCTTGATTTTTTAAAATCAGAATTGTTTGTGTCAGTCGGTCCAGCCCTCTGCTGGTTTTAGTCTGGCTCCTGCACTTCAGCTGCCACACCTGGCCTGGGGCAGGTGTGTCGTGTGGCAGTGGACAGTGGCACGTGGGGTCAGTGATCTGCACCGCTTGTCCCCAGGGCTCACAGTCGAGTCCTCAGGACCAGCCTGTGCTGGCCCTTCAAGCAGCTGAGGGCAAAGACAAATGGGGTGGGGTTGAAAGGCTCGGAGGGCTTAGTTCCTCATGAAAGTGCAGGCCTGAATACTCGGCCCACCTGCTCTGAGCCTCAGTCTCCGCTGTAGAATGAGGGCTTAGGTTCTGAGGAGCCTCTCAGGTCATTCCCCTTCTCCTTCTGAGAAGCAGGAAGTCCCCACAGCAGTCCCGGGGGCTCCCAGGAGCGGGTCTTTATTGCTGTTGTCACGGCAGCAGGAAGCTGAAAACTACACTGGAACAGGCCTAGGATGACAGAGGCAGAAAAACAGGACCAGAAGAAAGTGTGATGGAGGGAAAGAAAAGGGCTGCTGAATCAGAGAGAACCTGGTTTAGCCGGGAGTGGCCTCGCCTGCGTGGCCAGGAGCTGACGTCACCACGGACAGTGGGATCTCAGGGTGAGAAGGAGCACTAGACTGAGCCATCTGGGCACGCGCAGGTCTCCTGCCCTGGGTGGAGGCCTCCGATTCAGGTCCAGCAGGCACCTGCTGCACGTGGGCACCTGCTCCTGCACACCCCCAGCTCAGGTGTGTGCATGTGGGCACAGGCAGCTGCCACCAGGGTCCCGCCCCGGGCTGTGGCGCCTGGCCTGGGCTCCAGCCTCCCTGCGGGGTGGCTTGGCTGCCGGGGGTCCCTGCCTTCTGGGACTGCACTGATCCCAGGTAACCTTTTTCTTTGCAGTAAAGGCATTTTATGCACTGTCTACATGTCCCAAAATATAAAGTATTTTAGATAAAAACATTTGCAGACCAAAAAAGATCCACGGTCAGGCCACGTGTAACTATTTTTATTACAATTACCACAGGTGAGCAAGCGTGTGGCACGAGTAAAGACTTGGATTTTGCAGGGGGGGAGCATGGCTGAGCACCGTTGCTACCCATGGGGGTGTCTACTAGAGCCATGTTGGGGACACTTTGCCCATTAATGAGAATGTTTTGATGAGGGGTTCCCAGGGGGAGCTGGTAGATTCCCTACTGTTGCCCCAAGTCAAGCCCACAGGGCCTCCTGGAAATGTTCTATTGGACAAGCTTGGAATTAGGGGGACTTCGGGTACACAAGGAAGATGAGACCACCAACCCAAGCCCAGGCCTGCTAGCATCTGGCCACGGCACTGCTCTGACCGCAGGCGGCCTTCCTGCCCACTGTGCTGCAAGGTCAGAGGCAGCCACCCCAGGGCCCTGCACAGAGCCCCCCAGGCCCTGGCCACACAGGCCCAAGCTCCAGCCCCAACGCTCTGACTGCTCCCCAACGGCTCCTCTCTGCAAAGGCCGAGGCCATCAGAGAACCGACCCAGAGCTTGGCCTCATTCTTCCCTGCTCCTCCCTGCAAGGGGAGGCCCCTTCTCAGCCCAGCAGCCCACCTCCCCACTTCCACATGGCACAGCCATCCCAGGAAGATGACCAGGGCGACAGAGTCACGAACCACATGCCCTCCTCAGGGCTGTGCTCTCCCTTCCCGAGCCTAGGGTCAGCTGAGAGGTTCAGCTTGGGTCCCCCATTCATGTAGTGGGAAAAATGACAGGAGGGCTGGCCTGGAATCACAGGGGTTCCATGAGAGAAGCAGGGGTTTTCTAGGCGCCTGGAGTTCGGAGCTATTTCAGGAAGACTTGGAGTGGATCCATCATGTTGCTTTGGGCAAGTCACTTAACCCCTCCAGTCCTCAGCTTCCTCCTCCCTAACACGGGGTCAGGATCCCCTACTTTGGTGTTACTGCAAAGCTAAAGAGACCGTGCCTTCAAACACCCAATAAATGCTAAGACAGCACTTCCCTTCCTCTCCTGCACCCCCTGAGATGCTCAGCTCCAGTCTCCTAAAATCTACTCACAGAGGCACGTGGCGCCCAGGCCACTCTCTGTCCACCAGGCCCCTGGCTTGCCCACACTCACACCACCTGGCACAGTGGGTCTGAGAACATGGAGTCCCAGCACATGTCTGCTGCCTTGGGCATTCTGATTTAGCAGCAGCAGCAAGAGGAGGGCCTGGGTACCCTTCCTGTTCCATGCCTGCTGACAAACAGAAAGCCTTTTGAAAAATCATCAGGCTGCAGGGATAGTGCTGGGCAGACAGAAACAGAGTGGGTAGAGAATCGGAGTATATGTTAGTTGAGGGGGCTAGGCCCAATGCATGAGTCAGGGTCTGGGACCCCTCAGCCCCTATCTAGGTCCTGAACCCCTTGGGTACTCACCCTCTCTCTTCCCTGCCTCATGGGCCTCAACATGAATTAGGGTCAGACATCACCTACCCTCTTACCCAGGCACTCTTGATCAGTGAACAGCCTGTGCAACTATACAGGTGACACACCAACCACTCAGCCCAAAGTACACATGTTCTCAAAATGTACCCAAGATGGCACCTCACTTTTACTGAAGGCTCCTCCATGCTTGGCCCTGGGCTGCACATTCAAATGAATCAGACCCACATGGGCCCTTGAGGAGCACAGGGACAGCTCTCAAGAAGAGCTGGCAGGGAGGGTTTCACTATCAAGGCTGTCTCCTTCGCAAGGCCATTTTCAAGGGCATTTCTCTACAGACCAAGGATTCAGAGAAGTAAATGAGACCTCAAGTGATAAAATGAACCTTCTGGCTAGAAAGCTGTGCAGCTACGGCCCTAACCCGGTATCTCTGGGCTAGCAGTTCAGTTAGCATTGAAAGCGCTGGGCTAGCGCAGGGAGCAGTACGCAGAGGAGTCACTGAGCTGGGGCTCCTGATGTTGAAGGTCTGAGCTTATAGCTGCCTATGCAAAGACTTTCTGTGGAGGTGGGTGGGGCCCAAGGAGGATTCCGGGGAGCTTCAGCTCACTCTGGCCCTCTCCTGGGCTCTGCTCTCCTGGGAGCTGCAGGCCAGAGCCTCTCACCTTCCCACTTTCCTGGGCCATCCCCAGGACGGGCAGCATGGCCAGCACAATCCCAACTCAATCAGTTTACAGCATGTGCAAAAACTTGGGAATAACCCAGAATATTCCCCCAAATTCCTAAAAACCAAAGGGGCCTTTGGCTGTGCTCCCCTGCATGTTCAGGGAGAGCAGCTGCCCCTCACATGGTCTTAGGGACCCACTGCAGCCACCTGCGGCCTCCCTTCACCCTGAAGCTTGACTGGCCTTAGCATCTACTCTGCTCCTCTCCTGGCCTCCCTGTGCCTCCCTCACCTGGCCGGGCTGGAGGTGGCTGCCGGGACCCCAGTGCCACACAGGGGCTGGGGATGGGTTTGAATGTACCTGCCGCTAGGCCCGCTCCCCTTGGAAAAGTAGAGTTCTCTGCTTTTTGTTCTGAGCTACTCCAGTAAACTCCAGGGGCAAAGGTCCAGCAGGGAAAGGCAACAACCTCACATTCTGGGCATAAAACTTACATTGTGCTCTCTGGAAGGTCCTCTGTTTGGTCAGAATTTTGATAGGGACACACTTGGAAGAGTGAAGAGGACTGAAAAGAGCCAAATTTATTGAGCACTTACTGTGTTCCAGTCTCTGCTCCAAGGACTTTATGTTTATTTATTTTTAATCTTTACAGCAACCCAACAAAAGGAATCGCGTCTGATGAGGACTCTGAGGCAGACAGAGACAAAGTCACAAGTCGCGGGGCTGGACAGGAGGCAGACAGGCTGTGCTGGGGGGTGGGAGGCGGTTAAACACTTAACAACAGACTGGGCGAAGGGGACTAACTATAGCAGCTGCCAGTTTCCATGGTGGGAACACTCCCAGCCTGGCTGGTTTCAAGCTACCACATGGCCTCAAGGATGCCGAACTGGGAAGAGAAGGGCAGTAACTCACCACCCTCTTGCATGCCCACCACGCGGACACCTTAGATGCAAAATTACTCCAAAAATGTAAAGTTAAACATATAAAACACTAGGAAGTGGCGAGTACTTACTACCTCTGTTTCTAATACAATGTATTTGTACGTACGTTTGCATATGTTTGTAATAATGGTAGTGTTTAACGATTGACTCACAAAATTCCTGGCTCTTCCAAGCCAGTTTGAGCTGGTTCCAGCACACACTGGATTCTGAGAGTTAGACTCAAGTCAACCTGGAGCTGGAGCTTCTCCTTTGACCACTGCACTTACTGCCCCTGAGAAGTCCCAGATGCCCAGCTGGCCAGCTAGACCTGTCCCGAGGACCAACAAAGCAACAGACCCGCAGATACAGCCCCTCGTCACTTCCCCCAGGGCTTTCGACTCCCTCCCACTTTTGCTCCCTGAAGCTCCTCTTAAGCCACTTCCAATGCCCCTGGAGCAGCTCCACGAGAGTTTAATAACCACCTACTCTGTGCCAGGGGCTATTGTAGGCACCGGGGACACATACTCGACTGGCACATGATCTGGTGGGAAAAGATAAGCACATATTCCAATCTAACAGATTACATTCCAGGCAGGGACACAGGCTAGATTGTGGCTGCAAGGAGAGATTAATTCCTTCCAGAAGGGGTCAGAGCAAAGAGGGCTTCATGCCAAGGGGATTATAGGAGCTGGGTTTTAAAGAATAAATAGAAGTTTTCCAGGCAGGAGGAGTGACGGGAGGAAGAAACAATAGGAAAGAATAGATCTGGGGTGTGTGGTTAGATCAAAGTTGTCTAGCCCAAGGAGAGAAGGCTGAAGATAGCTCCTTCCCTTCCCTGTGGGCCCTGTGTCTAGGGAGGGAGACAGGAAACAAAGGAAGTGTAGGTTTGGGGTGTGATGCTGCCATCCAGTTTTGCACTGCTGGTGTGAGGAACCCCGGGAATGCAAGTCAGACATGGAGTGGGAAGCTGAGATGAACATTTAGGAGTCATTGGCAAGTCGGTGAAGAGGGAATGAGAGCAGGGCCTGAGGTGGGAGAAAACAAGGCTAAAAAGCTGAGATTCAGCTGTCAAGTATGCTCAGGACAGACTCCGAGGATCAGACCACAGCGGGCCACGCAGATCCTGGCTGTACAGCTGTGTGACCTTGGATAAGTGACCTAATGTCTCTGTATCTGTTTCTTTGCCAATGAAATGGGGATGGTAATAGGACCTATTTTGCAGGGTTGTTGTGAGCAAGAAATGAGCTAATATAGGAAGTGTTTTTAGGACAAAGCTTGGTACAAACTAGGTGCTCACTAAATGTCAATTACCACCATTGTTATCACAATCCACAGAGTTGGTGGCTGCTAATGCAGCAGCTGGGGGCTTTCCTCAGACTGAGTGAGCTGTCTGGAAGTTGGACAAGCCACAGAGGCAGTGAGTGTGTGTGTTTGTGTGCACGTGTAGGTGTGTACATGCTGATTGGGAGGGGTTGCTCACTGCACTAGAAGGCGGCTACTGTGCTAAGGAGCATAGAACATGGCTCCGAGAGGCAGTTCCAAAACCAGGGCTGCTTTCTGAAGCCTGAGTCTGTGCTCAGTTCTCCAGGATTGTGCGTTTCTGCAGGCTCACCTGCTGACGTGCTCCTCACTCCTTCCCACAGTGGAAGGCTCTGTCCTGGTACCGACACCCAGGAGGTGCAGTGTCACCGAGGGCCTGTAGGGGGCTCTAGAGCTCTTCCCATACTCTGAGCCATTGAGGGTGCCTCTCTTAAAACAATGGTTGCGCAGCTATGCTGCTATGAGAGGCGAGTGCAGAGAGGCTGGGGTTTGCTGGCCCATTGTCAGTGAACCCCAGTTCTGCTTCAGCTTCAGCCCCTTGTCCTCCTAACACTAAACTGAGTGGTTTACCCGGGGGCCTCCAAGGGAATGTCTCCAAAGGGTCAACTTCCTGTCCTCTGTGGGCAGGCGGGGGAGATCCCTGCTTGGCCTTGCTCCAAGGTGCAGCAAGGGTAGCTTTCAACTGCAGGGGTCTCTGGTTCTAACAGTTCAACTCCTCAGGTTCCCAAAAACGACTCAGCTTACCCCTGTTCTTCCCTAAGGCAAACTTCAATAGCTGTGGGTGCTATGTTAGGAGACTCAGAAGATTTATCTATCTTGTTGCAACTCTTATCACTAGATCTGGAAATCACTCAAATGCACTAACTTCTAAGGACATACCCAACTTAACAAGTCAATATTGGCAAAAAGTTAAGGATAGTCATTTTAAAAACAACTTGAAAAGATAAAACACATAAATATTCTGTTGGCTTTTGTGAAAAACAGAAAAAATAAGGGAAATGTGTTTCTGAATCAGACCAATAAGAAAAACACCTATGGGTAGGGACCCCAGACTTAGCAAATACTGTGTAATATACCTATGCTAAAAAATTGTTGTTTATCTGAGATCCAAAAACTGGTTGTCCTGTATTTGTTGTACAACTCTACCGAGGAGCATACAGGGATTCATTCAGAGGAAATTTCCTGTTTATCATGCCCTCCCCAACCTGTAATTCCTTCTCTAATCCTCTTGTGTTACATTGGGAAACTCAAGCTACACTGATGGCATTAAACAGAGTAATCAGTTCAAGCACCCCAAACTCACTGCTGAGGAAGGCTCTCATCGTGAGGTTATGTCAAAAGGATGAAAAATAACTTAAAAAAAAAATCTGAAAAGTAATCATATTGAACATTTAATGGATACCTCCTATGTTTCTGGTCCTTGTGAATTACTTATTTAAACTTCACAACAATCCTGGGAGATAGATATTATTAGTGGAAACTAAAGGGCATTTACACATCTAATTTCTGTAGTTCTTGAAAAGGCATGTGCATTTCTGGTCAATTACATCCTAGGGAAAGAAAGGGGGAGCGAAACCATGAAGGGCTACATTTTCATCAACAACCTGACTTATTCATAATGCAACGCCAGCTCTGTTGCTATTTGGTTATATGCCACTTATACAGCAAACTGTCTTAATTTCAATGAATTATAGCTGGCTTGGGGTATGGGATTGAGGGAGAGAAGAGGGTGGGAAACTCGAACCAGGCATCAGTAAATTTGCCTTACTACTGAGGAAGATGTGAGACTCCATGGGTCACAAACAGCTCATTTGCTGCGAATAAAGACTCCACTCACGACACCTCGAACATTCGGTGACAATGACACGCAGATTCCAAGTGTTCTCAGTGAGAAAAAACACCCTTTCTCCTAATCCTTCTTAAACTCAACAAGACTGATTGGTTTTTATTATTCATGAATTAATTTTTTACTCGGGATCCAGCAAGGGAATTGAAGCTATCACGTTTCTTGCGGATTGAAGGGAAAAGCAGATCTGGACCTGAGCAGCACAGCTACATGGCCTGGCCGGGGCTCCTAAGGAGTGGGATGTGTTGTTCGTTAAATCGGTTAAGAATCAATTAATAAGCCAAAGCTTTAGAGTTGTTTTTCTTTTGAGAAAGAAAAATTGAGT